>BGNK01001349.1:138079-153298 GCA_003297005.1 Symbiodinium sp. clade A Y106 | reverse complement strand
CGCTGGGTTTTCAGGGGCATGTCGCTTCACCTCGATTCGCTGGAAACTATCAGTCGGCCCCACTTCGCTGGAAACTTTCATGTGAATCCTGCTTTTCCTGTCGGCCGATGCCCTGGGAACTTAGACCCCTAGCTATTTCTTAGGGGAGTGTAGGAACCAAACTCCTCGGCTTCTATAGGGCCGTTGCGCTTGAAGGCGTTTTTTCGAAGAGGGTCGCGGGCTCCTAGCGGGCCTTAAGAAAGGCTTTATATATTTTAAACACAGCTTCGACAAGATTTAAAAGGGCTTTAGTTGACAAGGCTTAGGGTGCAGATTTAGAGTTATACTAGGTTCCTGAGTAGGCCCTTCATAACAAGGGTACCCTTTTTCCTAATATTCAGTCTTAATCAGGAAATCCCAAACTAAAAAGGGCAAAAGGGTACTACTCAAGAATCTAGTATAGGGTTTTCGAGATGGGCTTGAGCGCTTAAGACGCTCTTGTGCTCTAAACCCTAAACCCTAAACCCTTAAACCCTAAACCCTAAACCCTTAAACCCTAAACCCTTAAACCCTAAACCCTAAACCCCTAAACCCTTAAACCCTAAACCCTTAAACCCTGAACCCCTAAACCCCTAAACCCTAAACCCTTAAACCCTGAACCCCCGGCCCCCTCAAAGCTTTCGAGGCCTGAAGGTTTGCGGTGCGCCTTGCAGGTCCTGTTTGAAGGTAGCTGGGCTCAGGGTTTAGGGTTTTTTTCCCTCCTACCTGGATTAGGGTTTAGGGTTTAGGGTTTAGGGTTCAGGGTTTAGGGTTTAGTGTTCAGGGTTTAGGGTTTTTTTCCCTCCTACCTGGATTAGGGTTTAGGGTTTAGGGTTTAGGGTTCAGGGTTTAGGGTTTAGTGTTCAGGGTTTAGGGTTTTTTTCCCTCCTACCTGGATTAGGGTTTAGGGTTTAGGGTTCAGGGTTTAGGGTTTAGTGTTCAGGGTTTAGGGTTTAGTGTTTAGGGTTTAGAGTTAGGTCATCAATAAGTTTCTGGGTGCAGCAACGCCAAGTTAGGGGACTTGCCATCTTGCCTTTGATTACAAGGAAGCTCTTTTTTTATTGCTCTTGCAACAAGCCGGTATATAGACTGTATATAGGCCCTACAGCAAAGCAAGTGTCTGTACTACAGGCACCTGTAGTTTAAGGTGCTTTCAACTCCCAAGCCCCTAAACCTGAAACCTGCGACTAAACCCTCAACCCTAAAGGTTCTATAACTTATTACCTACTGCTCCCGTGATCTGTCCAGCAGACCTTAAACCCCGGTGTAGGGTTTATGGTTTGGGTTGGGGATTTAGAATCTGGGACTTGAGCATAGTGTTTACTTCCAGGGTTTAGGGTTTGATCCCGAGACTCCAAAAAAGCTGATCATTAGAAGAGGGACTTTGGGGTGTGCTAGAATAAGGACCCGTAAGAGATGGTAATGATTTCTCATAACTTATTTGACGGGGGACTGATCATTATGGCTTTAGGCTATACTTTAACCAGGAATAAGGGAGCCCGAGACACAGGATTCTAGTAACTCTAGTATTCGCACCCATATTATACATTCCAGCGGATCCTTGTTTGATATAACGTCAGGCATATATTCCTTAGTTCCGTCCTTTCCGCGAGGCAAAAGCTCGTGGAAGAACAAACACATAAATGCGAATACGCTAGACCCTAAGCGCCAAACCTTTACGTAAGCGAGAACGCACCAAGCTCATACTAAAACAAACTTTTCCCGTATGGAGCACTCAGCAGGGGAGTGTGCGAACAGAAGACCACCTAGACCCCAACTACCCTCTAACATACCCTACTCAAATACCAACACTTAGGGGCCATATGGGCTCTATCAAAGGGGGCCCTCTGCAGAGGTCCTGGTGGAGGAGACCTCTGAGGTCGTTTGGATCCCAGCGACACCCACCCACATCAAGCCTCCGAAAGCGTGAAAAGGCTCAGGGTTCCAAAACCGGTCCTTGAATATTATCTGCTCGCAGGGTTTAGGGCTTACCTTAACCCTGAAGAACCTACCTTTTTAGGGTTCATTATTATGATTTCATTATTTAAGCCCTTAAAAAGGTAGGTTCTTCAGGGTTAAGGTAGGGTTTGGGTTTAGTTTTAGGGTTTAGGGTAACGGTCCTTGAATACCATCTTCTCGCAGTGTAGCCAGAGGCGTGGGCACCAAGCCTTGCTTGAAGGCGCTCTGTAGATTAACTACTACCCGAGGGTTTGAAAGTTTAGGGTTATGCCCCCAGAGGGTCCATATACACTACCTATGGAATTAGGTCCCAAAAAAACCATCCCTGTTATGGTTTTGGGGACCTAATTCCATAATGGTAGTGTATGTGGGACCCTCTTGGACCTATGATAGCGAGGAAGGGAGGAGGGCATAAGACTCCGACGACAACTCGACGCCCTTAACCACAAGACGAAGCACCAATCCTACCGCCCTTCGTTTTGCTTCATGGTGCGTCTCTATCTGCGTGTCCTCCTGTGCAAAAAGTGAAATATATAGGTAGTTGTCAAAATTATGGTCCCTTTTTGGGTCCCTAATATAGTACGGCACCTATTTTTTAGGGTACCCAAAAAGGGACCCTAATTTTGACAATCACCCATATGCATTCTGATCCTGAACTACCGACCCTGAACCCTACACCCCGAAGTCTGCAGATCTATAGGTTCTCAACCCTGAACCCTCCTGTCGTTAACCTTGGACCCTGAAGCTTAAGCGCGGTCCCGCAACTCGAGTGACCCTCATCCCAGAGGCTCATAATAGGGCTTAGCTGGACCCTAAAGTTTTTAGAGTTCCTTATTATGATTTCCTGAATATACGTCCTTATAAAATTCGGGTATTTGGACTTTAAACGTAGAGCATGGGAGTTCGGGGCAGGGATGGAGAACTGGAGGAGGGCCAGGGGGGTTGTAGGGATGCGGGGTTTAGCGTTTGGGGTTCAGGGTTTAGAGTTCTAAACCCTAAACCCTAAACCCAACAGAATCCTTAGGGTCTTGGGTTCTATTCTTTTGTTTGGACCCCACAGGAATGCCTACTTGGACTTCAAGATGGTTTATGTCTTCAGATGGAACACCTCAAGGCATCGAGATTTTAGAGACGACTCCAGATTGTTGGCATGGGTTTAGGGTTTAGGGTTTAGGGTAACAAGATGATAAAGATGATGACGGTGATGATGATAATGATGGTTTGAAAGGTTTTATCTTCTCCGGTTAACATACTTCAGGAAGGAATGTCGAGTAAATGGTGGGCTCCCAAGGTCAGGGCTGCGCCCAAACCCGAGCACCTTCACTAAACCCTAAACTCTAAACACTAGGTTTAGGGTTTAGGGATTAGGGTTTAGGATTTAGGGTTTAGGGTTTAGGGGAAACCCTAATCTCGAAACCGAATAACCTTCCCAAAGCCTCGCACTACAGTTTGAAATGTCCTCAGCAAGGTACCTTTTGCACACCTTGACTCGTGCCACCCACTACACATCGGGTTCTGGAGCTTGTGGAGTGCTGTGGGTTTGTAGAGGAAAACGCACTGCGGCCAGAAAGGCACCAGCTGTTCACCTGTCAGAACTTTCGCTGGGGTTTAGGGTTTCAACGCTCACACTCGCACAAGGCAGGCAAGGCTTAGAGTTTAGAGGTGTAGGGATTAATTAGGGTAATTAGGGGTTTCGAGCCTTTAACCCACAGAAAAACAACACAATAAAAAAGAGCTAGATTTTAGGGATTCGGGAGTGTTGAGGCTTTAACCCACTGAAAAAAACGAGCTATCCGGCTCCGTAGAGGAGTTTTGAGGCTTTAACCCCAAAAAGCCAAAAAAACAAGCTAAACGCCATCCGGCTCCGTCGAGGCGCCGTTGCCACAATCTACGGCTGCGCTTTTTCTCGTAAAGCCGCTTCGCAACTGAGGAGTCTCACCCTGCGGGCCCAAGCAAGCAACAGGTTAATAAGCATAATATAGGGCCCTTAAACAATTAGAATGGGGTTTTGGGGTATACTATACTGTTACTATACTATAATGATAATGAGGAGCCCCCACGAGAGTATTGGTAGTTATTTAGGCTCCTATAATCCCAAAACTAAGATGCATTGCGAGCCCAAATACCTAACTCCTCAGAGCAGTGGACCCTTAGGACCAGGGATGGTCAGGGTAAACCCCAAAGCCTGTAATCGACAACCAGTGGCGAACTGCCGTCGAACTTGTCCTCGCGGGTTGTAGTTGGCATCGCTTACCAGCGGATGCCCTGCAGCAAATCTCATTGAACCCCGAAACTTATACCCTAAGCCCTACATTCCCAAACCCTGATCCGCACATCCTAATTACCCTAAACCCTAAACCCCTAAACCCTAAACTCTAAACCGTGAGCTACGGATCAAAGAGGGCTGCAGAGCTTCGAATTCCGTCAAGAAGGCACAGTGCAAGAAAAAAGCTCCTTACGTGATCATGAGATGAAGAACAGACTGGTTTAGGGTTAATGTCAACTTCCTATTTATAAACCCCCCTCAATGACAAAACTCGAAATGCGGAACTCAATTATAAACCCCCCCTTCAATTACAAAATTAGATCCCGGGAACTCAATAATAAACTCGCTGCTTCGTGTGTTTTCTTGTAGTTAGTACTACTGTACTATTGAGTTAAATTACTGTACTACCCTGAATAACTGGCCAGCCTTCAAAAATCTATATCCCCCTGCCCCCGAAATCTATCTAGGGGGGGAGGGGGGAGTTTATTAATAGGAAGTCAAGATTCAAGCTTAGAGGCTTCGGGTGTGCGGGGGGTAGCACGTAGGGGATCCTCTGAAACCTTAACCCTAAACCCTAAACCCCTAAACCCTAAACCCCTAAACCCTAAACCCCTAAACCCTAAACCCCTAAACCCTAAACCCTAAACCCCTAAACCCTAAACCCTAAACCCCTAAACCCTAAAACCCCTAACCCCGAGCCCTAAACTCCCAAACTCCTGTACATGAGCCCTGTTTACGCCAGGCTTGCGTCGAAAACCGCGAAAATTCGGAACCCATACACAGGGCACTCACAAAACCCAAACCAGTAACCAGCCCCCTGAACCCTACACGCCTTAAACCATCGATTAAAACTGCTTGACGACAGAGAGGTCATGAGCGCGGCATAGCACTACATCGACTACAGTCCTCGCATGTCGGAGCTTCGAGCGCCCATGTAAATGGTCAGCAGCGCTCTCGTCAGTTTAAACAGTCAGAGTTTAAAGTGCATCGGTTTTAGGATTTTGTGGTTCAAAGTTCCCAGACAGCGGGATTAGAGGGAGTGCTTTTGTTTCAATTGTTCAGTGCTCTATAGTATTGGGACTTTCGGGGCCGCAAAAATGTCTTAAGAACAGAAAGTTGCAGAAGGGAGCGTCATTGGAATCCTTATATAGTGGCCTTAATAATTGGAATAGGGTTTGACATGAGGGGAAATTGAGATAGTTTTAAGACGGAGCCGCAACACCCTGCTCTACTTAATTACCAAGGCCCCTACATTAGAAGCCCTAAAGCCTACCCTTGATTGACCTCTTATGATCCCAAAACCCTAAATCTTAAACCTCTAACCCCGAAACGCCTGAACCCTAGATCCTTAACCCCGAAACCCTATAAAGAACACCCTAAATCCTAAACCCCAAACTCCTAAACCCTAAACCCCGCAAAGAACCCCTCGGCCCTACTTAGAGGATCATGGGACTTAGTAACTAGGGTTATAAGTAAGGTAAATATACTTATAACTACTTATAACCCCAATTAAGGTACTTATAACCTTACTTACTAAGTCCCATGATCCTNGGATCATGGGACTTAGTAACTAGGGTTATAAGTAAGGTAAATATACTTATAACTACTTATAACCCCAATTAAGGTACTTATAACCTTACTTACTAAGTCCCATGATCCTTCAAGTAGAGGAATCCTGAAAGAGGCCTCGAAACTCGAGGTGGGCTCGGATCTGATGCGTGCGCCCCGTTCGAGGGTAGCAGGCGAGGAGGGTGTAGCACTCCTGCCGCACTTTCGAAGGTGTTGAGCGGTCCTCGGGCTCCTTTAAGGGATCCTTTAAGGGATCTATAGGGTTCCTTTAAGGGCCCTTGTACTAACGTCCCTGCTGCCTTGGATCCATATAAACAGTTTTGTGGGTTTTGAGTTTGGGGTTAAGACAGAACAGTTTGTAGCGTTTGTTTAAGGGTTCCTGTTCAGTGGAGCGTTGCTTATGTGGTTCTAGAAAGGGCTGAGGGTTTCCGGTTGAGGGGCCAGTCTGGTAATGGGTTTGAAGGGTCCCTCACATTTTGGGGCCCATTTGGGGTTTTCCGTGGTTTTCTGAAAGCCCACCCGTGTGCAACACTTGTACCGGTACAAGAAAGGTTGACCTCTCAAATGATTTGGATGGCTAGCTAGCTGGCGAGCTAGATAGACTCAGATAAAGAGACAAATAGACAAACACACACCCGAAACGGACAAAGGTTACCTTCACAGCTACAAAGCTTACTAAGCGAGTTAGCATCTCGGGCTTCGGGTGATATACACGGCCTTGCAGGTTGCACACCGGAGCTCCTGATACAAATCAAGACGGGTTTCACCGCCTTCAAACCAAACAGCCAACCCTGAACCTGAGCCCTTAGACCCTAAACAAAACACAATTAAGTTGGAACAATAAAAAAGGCTCAAAGTTCGACTGCCACGCAAGGACACTCCACCTGACAACGATGATCCACCCCTGCACCTGAACCGTTGCGGTGACGGCTTGTCACATACCATGTAGCAAATGATCAACAACACTCCTCCTTAAACTACCTCCCTGAGGCGATGGCTCGGGCGGCCCTAAACCCTATAAACCCTAAGCCCGAACCCTAAAAGCCCAAACGGAAGCCGTGAGTCGGCCAGAAGTTACAGAAGTTGGTCGCCATCCAAGACGCTTGAAAGGCCCGGCCCCACGCACCCTAAATGGGAGTTTCCGAAGAATTAGGGTACCTTATTTTGGGGTCCTTATAATAAGGATCCTACTTTTTCAGGGTGCTATGTTCAGACTTCGGATGCCTTGGGCGAGCTCAAAAACCCTGCAACAATTTGACAGGATGATGTGTTCATGCCATGCGTGTACAGGCATTGCGTGGCCTGAGACATATTAGCACACATGGGCATCATGCAATAAGTTTAAACACACGGAGATTCAAATGTACGCGTTATACTACCTGCGCACTTTCCCCCACTCAGCAGATGTTCAAAAACAGTCACCGTGTAGAAGATAATCTTTCCGATGCCCTATGCTCCCCATAGTTTTGAAACACTAGACCCTACGCTTCCTATGCTCCCCATAGCTGCAACCCTAAACTTCAGAGAGCTGCACTGCTTGAAGCATCAGGGCAAAAGAAAGAAAGAAACTTTACATACGAACTAAACAGTCGTATTTAAATACAACAACAAGCGTGTATATATATATATATACGTATATACATACATGAAAAATGTGAATGCAGAAATCAATACATATTGCATGTATGTATGTATGTATGTATATGTGTGTATATGTATGTATGTATGTATGTATGTATGTATGTGTGTGTAGGTAAAGTATGCATGCATGCATTTATGCAAGCTAGGCAACCAGGGATTCTGGTTACCAAGCTCCCTACCATAACCCTAAACCCTAAACCCTAAACCCTAAACCCTAAACCAAACCCTTAAACCCTCACCCAACCCGAGAAAATCCGATTTACAGCTAAACCTGGACTGCGACCCTGAGCCCGTCACTCCCTAGACCCTACTTGGGGGATCATGGGACTTAGTAAGTAAGGTTCCTTAAAGGGTTCCTTTAATGGATCCTATAAGGGTTACTATAAGGATACTATAGGGGTTTTAGGGGTACTTAGAGGATCATGGGACTTAGTAAGTAAGGTTATAAGTACCTCAATTAGGGTTATAAGTAGTTATAAGTATAGTTACCTTACTTATAACCCTAGTTACTAAGTCCCATGATCCTCTAANTAGAGGATCATGGGACTTAGTAAGTAAGGTTATAAGTACCTCAATTAGGGTTATAAGTAGTTATAAGTATAGTTACCTTACTTATAACCCTAGTTACTAAGTCCCATGATCCTCTAAGTAACCTGATAACACCGTTTGGGCTTGATGGGCCCTAACCCTAACCCAAAATCCATAGTGCGCCTTGTCTGCAGCCTTGCCTGTGGCCTCAGCTCGCGACAAGGGGGCAGAAGCTCAAGAGAGAGAAGAACTGGAGTTTAGGGTAAGGGGTTTCGTCGTTTAGGGGCTTAGGTTTGAGGGCATAATACTACTGTTGTATACCATACTAGTACAATTTAGGGCTTACGGTTCTTGGTGAAGTGTTAACCGTCCTTGTTATCTGCTGCTGTCGCCGCTGCCGCAAAGGATGTCCTCGCTGTGGCTATGAGTTCTGCTTCCGTCCAGCAATGCTGCTTCTGCAGCGCCTCAGGCGTGGTTTATCATGCTGTCTGCGCCGCTGTAGGCTATACTTCGGTTCATGCCTAAAGCTGCCTTTCTGCAGGCTGCTGCAGGTTGTCGTGAAGTAACAAAAATGTGGTCGGCAGAATAAGCCCAATGCTAGTTTGAGCCAAGGCAACACGCAGATGTGATCATGTTTCAGGCATCATAGGGCCCGCAGAACAAAACAGCAAAGTCTGCAAACCAGCTTACCACGCGGAAAGCGAGGGAGTTCGAGCAGGTTTGGGAGGGGGCAGCAGGCAATGGCATCTGAATCTGTTTTCACACGATGCGCGGGTTGGTGATCGGCGGTACGCCAGTTTAGAAACCTGCAAAGCTTGCTGAGGCCTGCCAAGGGCGTGTAAATCCGGCCTCCCCCCCAAAGCCCGCCCGCTTCAAGCTCTTAACATTCCTCAACGACACGCTCGCGGCATGGCCAAAGAGCTTGCCCGTGCGACCCGCGAAGCATACATCCCAGAAAGCCCTTGCAACACGGATCAGCCTGCACAACTACTGCATGCCTTGGCAACAAGGACCAGCCTGCACATGCACTGAACAAGCACCCTGATGCTTGCTGAGGCCCGCCAAGAGCATGCAAATCAGGGCTTGCCCAAAGCCCCCCCCCTCCGGAGGGGCAAGGCAGCGGGGGTGCGGGGCGGGTTCACGGTCTCCACGCCCCCACAACGGAAAACAAGCACCCGATACTGCTCATACCCGCGCCCCCCAAAGTTCCCCCCCTCTCAAGTTCTTAACATTCCTTAACGACACGCTCCCGGCATGGCTCGCCTGCGCNCCCCCCCCCCAAAAAAAAAAAACAAAAAAAAAAACATGCATTCGATGATGCTGCTGATGCTTACTGAGGCCCGCCAAGGGCATGCAAATCCGGCCTCGCCCCAAAGCCCCGCCTCAAGTTCTTAACATTCCTTAACGACACGCTCGCGGCATGGCTCGCTTTCCGTCATCTTCCCACGAAGCAGCTACGTAATGTCGTTCAACCAACACCATCATACAGGGGCCTTGACAAATCATGATCATATAACGAACCCTGTGGAATAGTAGTCATGATTATTCAGGCTTCCAAAATCCACTCTGTGTGTTCTGGTCCCGGAAAAAATTGAAACGCTACGCATGCGACTGTTGCGGAGGTACGACAGAGACACCCAAGTACGCTCTAAACTTTTACATCCCGATCTCTAATCCCCCAAAAACCGGAAACCCTGAACCCCAAACTCCCAAACACTAACCAGAAAACAGGAAACCCCACATCCTGTCCAGATGCGTAGGCAGACACTGCCCTGCCCAAGTCGTCACAAGCGGGGGGAGCCTCGGGCGGTTAAGAATGGGCGCGTCGTGTCAGGTCAAGGATTTAACTAATTAGAATAGGCGGCTTCTTTTAAGGGGTTCGTTTAAAGGGTCTAAGGGATCACTAATAAGTTTCTATACTAGGGGCCTTAATAATTAGAGTAGGGTTTTGGGGTATATTTTCCTACAACTACAATAAGGAACCCGAAAACAGTATAGGCAAGTATTAAAGCCCCAATCTGCCGGAAATTCACGGTATAAGGCTTCAGATTTCCATCCCTCCACATTCAATATTGTGATGCCGCGAAACAGGGCATGCGGATGAGACTGAAGATTGGGTTTTCTGAAAATGCTGGACGACAGAATGGTTGTAGGCGCGACCAGCAGCCCGAAAATTCCGGGCGGGAGGGAGCTGACCTAACTTGTGGTGGAAAATTAGAGGTTTGCCGTATTGTTTGCAGACGCCGCCCTGAACCCTGAACCCTCAACCCACCAAAAAACCCTTAAACTCTCAATCCTCAGCCCTATCTTAGCGGCTCCTTGCAGCCTTGCTTTAGGGAGAAGGGGTGAAAAGCGTGCGAGACAGAGTCGCCTGCCAAAATGCGGAGCCACGGGGAGCCGTCGTCATGCAACAGTGGGCTTTTGTCTGATCCCTGAGCCTTTGGCGACCCTGGACCAAGACTGGCAGGAATCTACTTGTATATAGAGGACTGGATTCTAGTTTTGGGGCCTTAAAAGTATAAGGGAAGAATTAAAGTTTTCCAAAGTGCCACCCAGAGGATTGAAGCAGGGGGAGGGGGCCTTGTTGTGAACCAGTGCCTTGAAATCTCCAACCCCGGATGCGGTCCCCCACCTCGACCTGTGCAGCCTAGGGTTTAGGGGTTTAGGTTTAGGGTTTAGGGTTTAGGGTTTAGGGTTTAGGGGTTTAGGTTTAGGGGTTTAGGGTTTCTGGTCTTAAGCGCTAAACCCTAAATCTCTAAGAATGGTTTACGCTCTCGCAACTCGGACAAGCCAGACGAGATCTCAGAGGCCAGGTCAGACCACCCTAAACCCTAAACCCAAAGAATGGTTTAGGGCTTTGGGTTTACGGTTTGCCTTAACCCTTAAACTCTAACTAAACCCTAAATCCCTAATTATGTGAGAGCGTAGATCCCTCATCACAGAGCGTCTCAAGCCGTTTAGCTAAGATTGGTGGTTTAGGGCTCAGGTAAGTGCAAGCCCCTGAAGTCTCTACCCTCAGCCCTACTTAAAGAATCGTAGGACTTGGTAGCAAGGGTTCTAAATAAGGTAACTAATCATACTGATACTTGCTTATTATAGCCCCAATTAGGGTGCTCACAAACTTACTAAGTCCTCTCAACCACATTATGGGACCCTTATAGCACCCGTAATAGAAACCCTATAACATATAACCTTACTTACTAAGTCCCATGATACCCCAAATAACCCCCGCACCTGCCTGAGAACCCACTGCATCGCAAGGGCGGCTGAGGTAAGCCAGGACCTGGATGAGGGTTGTCCGTCTGTTGTGCAGTATGCTTCAGGGTTTAGGACTTTTGTTGCATAGGGTTTAGCGCCTCAGGGTTTAGGGTGGTTCAAGGTTTAGGGTTTAAGGCTCGGCTGGCTGCGAGATCTGGGCTTGTGCGTTGTCGGATTTGCAGTAGGTGCCCGCACGTTGCCTTAGCCTCAACCCTTTTTCAGCTGGGCTCTTAGTGTACCTAAACCCCTAAACCCTTTTGCCGTAGCCCTAAACCCCTAAACCCTAAACCCTTAACATCAGCCGCTATGCACACAGGAGGATGGCGCCTGGAAGGATCGGCTCCACAGCCCCAAGAGTTTCCATCGTATCAAGGTTCTAGGATGAACCTAAGGAAAAGATTATACGTAGGCATTCAGAACCCTCGCTAGGCTCAAAATCCTGCGTTGTCTGCCGGGAAGCCACTATGAGTCAATGGCTTCTACCGACTGATGGACTCACCTTCCAGGTAGGAGCAAAACAGAACAAAAAACGCGCTGAACCCGTAAACCAACAAAAACAAGCCTAAGAACCCGAAACACCATCCCCACCCCCCGCAAAAAACAGAGAAAACTAACTAAGCCCTAATCCCCCGTTCCCTATAAACCCTAAACCCCTAAACTTCCAAACCCTGAAACCCTAAAATCGCCGTCCCTGCGGCCTCAAAGTCTGTCACCGACTCCTTCCCTTTCGGAGAGACGTAGGCCTCATCTGACAAGTCTCCGAATAGGGCTTTTGTGGATCTAGGGTTTAGGGCCTTGAGGTGTTCAGGGTTTTTGGTGACTTAGGATTTAAGGTTTGAGGTGCTTCAGCTCGAGGTAGTTTTCCGCTAGTTCGGCTCTCGCCGTGCTGCTCGTAGCAAAAGCAAATACTCGTTACCAGGCCGCAGCAACTTGCACTATGCTTCTGAGCTCTGGTCTTGCTGGTCGTCGTGACTTTCCTGCTGCATGCAGCCTTCGCCTTGTCCGCACACTTTGCTGTGAGATGAGAATCGTGCCACTTGCCTCTGAATCCGAAACTCTGAGCCCTAAAACCATCATTCATAGGGACCCTTAGGGGGGTAGGGTCATGCAGGGCACTGACTTGGGGGTCGCCAGCGCCGCTATGTCAACTCCGCCAAGGAACCCTGCTGAGAAGAGGCTTCGAGGGCTTTGCTTCCCTGTCCTTCATGGAGTCCCATCTACTTGAAGGGGCAGGGGACTTAGTAAGTTGGTTATAAGTAGGGTTATAATTAGGGTAACCCCATTTAGGGCACTTATAACTCTACTTATAACCTACTTACTAAGTCCCCTGNAAGGAACCCTGCTGAGAAGAGGCTTCGAGGGCTTTGCTTCCCTGTCCTTCATGGAGTCCCATCTACTTGAAGGGGCAGGGGGATTAGTAAGGTGGTTTTAAGTAGGGTTATAATTAGGGTAACCCCATTTAGGGCACTTATAACTCTACTTATAACCTACTTACTAAGTCCCCTGCCCCTTCAAGTACGGCAGACCCAAAACCCTAGAGCTCCTCAGTGAAACGTGAATCTTTTTCCCTAGGCCCAATACTGTTGATGGACAAAATCCTGCATGACCCTAAGGACCCTAAACTATGGGAATTATGGTATATTCCTTATATTGGGTAATGCAGGATTTTGTCCATCAACCCTATCACAGAACTCCAATACAGAAACTAGTCTGAAATCTGCAGCTTAACCCCCTGAAGCCTAAATCCTACCCCTAAACCCTAAACCTTAAGCCCTAAACCTTAAACCTCAAACTCTAAACCCTAAACCTTAAACTCTAAACCCTAAACCCTATAAACCTTAAGCCGTAAAGTCTGAAGCAGCCCAGTGGCTCGATACTTCTCTGCAAAGCCCGAGATATACAGCTTCGCATTGATCTGCCCTGCGTTTTGGCGGGGGCTTCTTAGTAGGTTTAGGGTTTAGGTTTATAGGGTTTAGGGTTTAGGTTTATAGGGTTTAGGGTTTAGGGCGGAACCCCTCATGTTAAGACCCTCTGGTTCTTAGTAGGGAATGGGGGGATGGATCCGTACGGTAGTCCCCTACCGTCTCTTTTTGCAGTCCCTGTAACCCCTTTCCCCCATTCTCTACTCAGACTTAGTAGTAGGGTTTAGGCTTTTAGGGTTTAGGGTTTAGGATTGTGGCATAAACCGTAAACCCAAAAGGTTCTACTTGGCAGGATCATATGACTTAGTATGTAAGGCTACAAGTATTAAATGGGGCTATAAGTGCGTGTAATTACATTTACCTTATTTGTACGCCTAGTTACTAAGTCCTATGATAGTTTAAGTACTGTAGCATTTGGGATTCTAAATCGGGGCCCCGGGAATCCAACCTGAAGTGGGCGGTGAGGTTTCAGCTCGAGACTTAAGGGGTTGTATAGGCGCCTGAATACTTACAATAGGGCTTTGGGATAAATCATAGAGTCTACTTAATTTTGCATGACGAACCCTCGGGAAGAGTACTATATAGTACTTATTCGGGCTCTATCTTCAAGAGTCCAAGGTCTTGGCTTCTTTCACCAAAGCGGCTACACAGCGCACGGCCAAGGATCGGAGACTTCGGACGAAGTGCAGATTGAGACCATGAAGTGGTCTTGGCTAGAATTTCAATAGCGAGCAACTCCAACAACAGTAACAACAACTGGGTTGACACAAGCTTTGAACATCATCATGGACACCATTCTGTCCCGACCCCCCGGAAGTTAAGACTAGATCCTCCAACCTCCAAACAACAAACGACCCTGAAGCCCAAACAAAAACCAGGCTCTTGAGCCTACTGCACGAGCACAACCTATATGCGTGGTTGTCAAAATTATGGTCCCTTTCTGGGTCCCTAATATAGTACAGCACCTAATTTTTAGGGTGCCCATAAAAAGGACGATAATTTTAACTACCACCAGCTAATATGACTCAACAAGCGGCTTCCAAGCCCTGACCCCCTAAACCTAACCCTAAACCCTTATACAGCCTGAACCCTGAACCCCGAACCCTGGGGAAAACTCACACTCCGAAGAAAAACAACACTCTTCATCCTCAAACCCTTAAGACCAAAAGCACTCAAAACGTAAACTTCTCAAAATCGCGCCGCAATCCCTTAGACTTGACCCAAAACCACAACCCTAAACCCTCGAACCCTTCAAAAACACATCAACAGAGCGTAAGCGATCAAGCTTCCAAGTCTCCAAGCCGAAGAATACATGCATACATGCATACATACATAGATACATATATATAATTATATATATAACAGATAAATAAAAATCAGGTCATTCAAACTAAAAATCCTTGTTGGGGCCTCGGGTGTCGACCACCCGACCGCTGCAGAGAGCTAGGTAGCGCTTGAAAACGCTGTGGGCCTTCAGTGCTTAGGGAGTTCA
This sequence comes from Symbiodinium sp. clade A Y106, assembly GCA_003297005.1. Taxonomy (NCBI): domain Eukaryota; class Dinophyceae; order Suessiales; family Symbiodiniaceae; genus Symbiodinium; species Symbiodinium sp. clade A. The sequence goes on along the minus strand of BGNK01001349.1, from coordinate 138,645 downwards.
GGGCTTAGCGGGGGTTCGGCGCTCACACTCGGACAATCCAGACGAGGCACATGGTTCGAGGTCAGTTGAGTGAGACTGCACTATCTGGGAGTGTCTGAACAACACGTAACCACCGTAAAGAAACTAAGTTGCACCGCACCCCCGTCTCAAGATTCCCCTCGTCGCAGGTATACATTACAGAAAATGGGACCTTGAGGACTACGAGTGGCAGATCACACGAAGGGGACAAGGAAGGACTGAAGGACCTAAATAATAGAAGGCCGGGATGACCTAGGAAATGTGTGATCTGTGTGTGTGTGGAATCGTCACGATTGCACAAAGGAGCTGCAGACTGCTTCAACGGGGGTAGGGATGTAAACTCTAGACATAGAAACAGGTTTAGGGTTTAGAGTTTAGGGTTTAGGCCTCAAACTGCCAAAATCTACGGCGACGCTTTTTAAATATGCTGACATAAAAATAGATTAAACAGGTACCTCATACTACCTCTGTGAAGGGCGCGGTCGGCCCGGCCATGAAATAAAACATGCGGAGGATGTGTGTGGAGCTGGAGGTCTGGCGGAGGGTTG
>BGNK01001349.1:99388-137283 GCA_003297005.1 Symbiodinium sp. clade A Y106 | reverse complement strand
CGTCTAATTCGCAAGATTCAGCCCTGCCCTGCCTGATTTGAGCGAATTAGCGTCTAATTTGCAAGATTTGGCCCTGCCCTGCCCCCGCACAAAATGATTGTGAGTGTTTACGGAATTAAGCGGAGAGTATAAAACAGAAATACCTCTGAGCCACTGCCGTGTGGCCCGGCCACCACATATTTAAAAAGCCTCACCGTACACTTGTTGGATGGTCCCCAGACATTCTATATTGGGATTTATAAGTTGAAGCTACAAAGAATAGGTTATGGTAGTTTAAGTGTTCACATACTATCAGATACGTTAACCGCAAACAGACTACCTTTTTTAAGATCTATTGTAAGGAATAGTAAGGAAAAGACTTTTAGAATCCTAGACACCCTAGGTCTTGAGTTCTTTAGGGTTACGTGGTAGACTTCTCGACTTGTAGTTGAATTCACCTAGATCCCCCAACTACCCTCCATACCCAGCATTAAGGGTCATAAGGGCTTTATAAAAGGGCGCTTGGGCGTTCATGGTTGGGTTTAGGGTTTGCGCATCTAAGAATCTAAGGGAGCACACGAGACTAAACTACGATGCAAGTTGAGAGGCACTAGCCCAACAACAATAAGCAAGCGACAAACAAAGGAGTACAGGTAGCATCGAACTTGCGAAGCTTCATCTTGGTCGTTCAGTAGGGCACCGGATGGTGTTAATTTCTTGTAGCCAAAACGGACATGGCTCCATCATGCTGCCGCACGCCACCGTCCGTCCTGTGAAGCACCTTTTTCGATCGTACGACCTGACATCACGCTTGCAAGTGTGAAACGGTTAAAGGGGTGGCGTCAGCTGCTTCGGGCGGGAGAAGATGGAGCCAGCCGGGCTTCCGGGAATAGGAGGCGCGGGAGGAGCTGCCTCCACTCCTTTGATTACGGAACTTTGAAAGGATTTTAGCTATTTCTTAGGGTTCACAGTGGCAAAAAAAACACACTTTCCAAGCATGCCTAAGACTCTCGGGGTGAGGGGGCGCCGAGGTGTAGCGCGGCTTTGCCGGGAGCTTCTTGCCGAGAGCGCGCTTCCCGGAACACTTGCTCGCAGGTCCTGAAAGCTGAGGGTTCAGGTTTTACCGTGGTTCCGCTTTGTTGCTGGGTTGTAGTTTTGGGGCCCTTGAAAGTATTTATGAATATGTACCTCTCTAAGAACCATAGGGGAAATGTTAAAGTTTCCCAAAGTGCCACCTAGTGAGGCTCTTGTCCGTCAGCCAGGTTAGCTGTAAGAGTTCCGCATGGGGAGCAGACAGCTGGTCGGACCTTCCACAATCCCCCTGCAAGTATGAACCATAACACAGAACCCCAAAATGAGGTTTCAGGGTCTTGCGTTTGGGGTTGAGGGGTTCGGGGTGTGGGGCCTGTAGGGGTTTAGGGTTGAGGGTAGGGGGTTTCAGGACTGGGGTCCTGTGGCAAGCGCAGGGTGGCGAAGTCGAGGACCTCGCTTTGACCTTGCCCGGCTCCCTCGGTAGCTTCCTGTGCAACCTCTTTCCCGGAAAGGCTCGAGGCGGAGGGTGGCGGAGTGGGGCGATTCTCGCATACCTTCTGCCATGGCGTCTGGTGTGGCCGCGTGTTGGACATATGGATCTGCTTGCCTGGGTTGTAGTTCTGGGGCCCTTAAAAGTATGTATGAACAGGTACCTCAAAAGGAACCATAAAGGAAATTGTAAAGTTTCCCAAAGTGCCACCTAGTTGCCCTTCTGCCCGAAGTCTTGGTTCGTCACGATGTCGAACCCACGGTGGATACTCGGAGCAAAGCGCTCGTGGGCCACCCTGTTGGCTTTCATCTGCATTGCCCTGGCATCATAGGCCACATCCAGCTTCTTGGTATTCTCCTCCAACTGGTGCCGTGTTCGGAAGCGGACCTTCCTTTCTTCGTCTGCACCTTCGATGAGGTGGAGAAGGTCACGATCCTTCACTTGGTGGTTCAACATGTCGTAGGCATTGGTGACGCTCCCGCGATAGATCAACGGCTGCACCTCCTCTCCCCTCAGCTTGATCTCGGTAGTCAGGGCATCCTCGCAGGCTCGCATCCGCTCTTCGTGCCGGGGGTCGCCAAACCGTTGCTGCACGGGGTTGAAGGCACTCGTCTGCCGGAGCTTCTCAGCCGCTTCAAGAAGGTTCAGCTCCCTGTCACGATCCATCTTCTCCTTGTGATGCTCCAAATATCTGTTGGTGAGGATGTTGAAGTCCTTATGGAGCATGGCGGGTGCCATCCGCTGCTTCGGAATGCGCTGACCTGGACGCGGCCGGTGATCCGGATGGGCCCAGTGGTGCTCGTTGAAGGGTAGGTTGGAGATGATGTTGTAGTCTGCCGCAGTATCCGGAAACGGCGGCTTCTTCTTGACCGGGGGTTCAAGACCTGCAGAGGCGTCTGGACCAAAAGCCTCAAACTTCCTCTCGTGTGTGACAAGGTCAAAGGGCGCTTCGCGCCGCAACTGCACGTCTCGAGCGAAGTTGAGAAAGTTCTTCTTGACCTTCTCTTCGAATTGCGCCTGCTCTTGCTCTCTGCCTTCGTCTAGAAAGCGGCCCAGGAGAGGGTTGTAGCTGCGCTCCCGCTTGCTGATGCCTCCACGGACGTAGCCCACTGTGGGTCCCTTGAAGAGCCCCGGGTTCAATTCCACCCGCCTCTCTCGCTCGTAGCCTGGGCTTTTCTTTTCATATAGGGAAAACACTAAGTAATTGCTACAGTTGCTATATAGATCCCTACGATGGTACCTCAAATTAAGTTCCCAAACCCTACACCCTTCTAGAACCCTTAAAAGGAACCCTACATTCTGATACCTTCAATTAAACTCCTCAACAAGTACCCAGTAGCTCTGAAGATCTGCAGCCCAGCCTGTTGGTTCGGCCATCGCGTCTTGCGTCGGCCGGGGCCACCAGGGCCCTAAAACCCTGTAGCCATGTAGACGTTGGTTCTTTGAGCCCTTTTTCCGGCAATGGATCATGTAATATAGGGGCCTGAATAATTACGTAGAATAGGGTCACCGAGACTAAGACCGAAACCCCTCGGCCTACAACTAGCAACACACTACAAACGTTAGGATTCGATAGAGTGTACTACAATTCGAACAAAAACCCTAAGGCCCTAAGGAGCAGCATCGGTAATTATTCCCCATAGGTATATACATATATGTACATACAGTAGCAGCCAGAAAGTTGGAACATCATTAGCCTCATGCCCTTAAGGTAGAGTATAGGGGATCCTAGCACAAATCCTCCTAAAGCCATGTTCCAACTTTCTGGGGTTCACTGTAATACGTATAAGGTTGGATAACCCTTGCAAAAACAACTGAACATCATTTAAAGCCAAAAATCCTAAAAACCTAATGCCGGACACCCTAACTATAAGTCTGACTTCTAAGTTCAATCTATGTCTTGAAACCCTTAGCAAGCCTTACTCAGAGGTCCTGCAGGGGTCCCTTTTTAAGTGTATTTAGTTAGGGCTCCAAAAGAGCACATAAGCAACACGTAGGGTAAGGATATCCCATATAATGAAGCAAGATGCTGATGCTTATGTGCACCTTTTTGCTACTGGACTTAAGTCTAGCATAAGCCCCTAAAACCCTAAATCCCTAAATCCCTAATCCCTAAATCCCTAAACCCCTAAATCCCTAAAACCCTCAACCCTAAAACCCTAAAGCCTAAATCCCTAAACTCTACATCCCTAAACCCCTACGCCCTAAACCCTAAACCCCTAAATCCCTAAACCCTAAATCCCGAAAACCCTAAACCCCTAAGCCCTAAACCCTAAATCCCTAAAACCCTAAATCCCGAAAACCCTAAACCCTAAATCCCTAAGCCCTAAATTCCTAAATCCGTAAAACCCTAAATCCCGAAAACCCTAAACCCTAAATCCCTAAGCCCCTAAAGCCCTGATTCGTCGAGCCTGGCCTTGAACTGCTCCGTGAGGCAGTCGGCCCCTTCGGTGGACGTCGCGGCCACGAGGACCCCTGGAGATTTAAGGAAGGGGCCTTAATAATTAGAAGAGGTTCCTTTAAAGGGTTCTCTAAGGGCTACTATAAGGGTACTATGATGTAGGGCCTTAATAATTAGAATAGGGTTCCTTTAAAGGGTTCTCTAAGGGCTACTATAAGGGTACTATGATGTAGGAGCCTTAATAATTAGAATAAGGTTCCTTTAAAGGGTTCTATAAGGGCTACTATAAGGGGCTACTATGATGTAGGGGCCTTAATAATGTAGAGAATACTTGGCTGACTTCTGAACCCCTCCTAAAGGTTAAACTTTTGGCCCCCTTCTTATAGTCCATATAGAAACCCCAAAAAGTTACAGTAGAAGCCAAAAAGTTGGAAACCCCATAGCCTCAATCCCCAAGAGCAATGTATAGGGAATCCCAGCACTATTCGGCCTTAATCCGGTTTCCAACTTTAAGGGGTTTACTGTAAAGTCCTAAGAGCCAACCAGAAGAATGCCAAGAATAGGATGCCTTTAAAGGTTCCTTTCAAAGGGTTCCTTTAAGGGATACCATAAGGGTACTATAAGGGATTTAGGGATACAGGGGCCTTCATAATTAGAATAGGGTTTTGGGGATTCCTTATTATAGTTACAGTATAAGGTACCCCCAAACCCTGTTCCAATTACTAAGGCCCCTGATTTAAAAGACGGCTTAGAGAAGAGTTCTGTCAGGGTTTCGGTCTTTAGGGTTTCATGGACAAAAGGCTGCATTTTCCTGAGCGTCTAGAATCGACAATTGTTGGATCCTGTGTCCGACACGTTGGTCTCCTATGCATGCCATCCTCGCAGGCTTTGAATTGCACTGACTCTAAACCATCCTAAACCGCAAACCCTAAAATGCTACACCTCTGAAGCCCTAAACCCTAACTGCACTCGCTCTTGTAAGAGGGACCCGGACTCAACAGGGACCCAAGACCGACCGAGATAGACGGCTTAGGGTTTGGGGTTTAGGACCGGGGACGGGTGTTAGGGTTTAGGGTTTAAGGGTGTTGCATCCACGTCGCCTGAAGTATCTCTGTCCAGGCGGCTGACGGAGATGACTTGCCTGTGGGGCCATTGAAGAAGTAGCTAACATGATTACAAACATATACCGTTTTTGATACCACAACACAGAACCCTAAAGGCTAGTATGACTATTTGTCCACCCCTTGTAGTGCATGTACTGTCAAAGACTACTCTTTCTCACCCACAATTACATGGGTGTGTATCCCTAAACCCTGAATAACCACAATTACATGGGTGTGTAAGTGCATCAGCTAATGTAGGGGCCTTAATAATCAGAATAGGGTTTTGGGGCCCATTATACTAAAATTATAATCAAGAACCCCCGATCTAGTATTAGTAATTATCAAGATCCCTGTATTATCAGCTATCGGGTTTTGTGAGGGCATTCTACCCAGGTCTCCGGTAGTATCCGGGGTTCAGGGCTTTCGGTCGTCTGGGCCGTAGAGTCTGGGATGTAGGGTTTCGGGTTTACATATGAATCAATACAAACATAATTATTTTTATAAGTGTATATATATATTATGATGTTATATATATATATATACAGTTTAGCAACATAGGGTTTAGGGCTTAAGGGCTTGATTTCGGGCTTTAGATGATCCTGGCGGCAATGCGCCTGGCCGCGTTCTGCTGGTCGAACTGCGACTGCAGAGCCTCCAACAAGGCCTTCAGAGGAGCTTGGATGTTGGGAGCTCATTTGTCCAGGGTTTTGGGGTTTATATGAGGAGTTCAGGGTTTAGATTTTTTTGTGGGTTTAGAATGTGGGAGGTTTTAGACATAGGAATTTGTGGTTTGCAAGGTTTAGGGTTGGAGGATCTTTGGCAAACCCTCCGCAATACTGGAAACCCCATCGCGATGAACTCAGACCACTGCTCAAATCTCAAACTATGAGCTGTTAGTAGAGCCATGTTTTTGTAAACCCGAAACCCCGTATCTCCTGTTACCGATAAGGGCCTGAATATCCCGTTCGGGCCGGTGAATTATACCCTACACCCATATAGGGGACCTAAGTATACGACGACCAGTCATTGAGGTCCCTACAATAACCCTATACCACCCATACAAAATCCTCCGTTGTGTCCTTTATAAGGCAAATAGGATCCGACCATTGCCAACTGTCTCGCGACTCGTCAAAATCCTCATAAGACCCTTATATAGACGAGGAATCCTTACAAGACCCTGGTAAAATAGGAAATCCTTTTCAGACCCTTATATCGTGAACCCAGGAAAGTTGGAACACGGATGAAGGAACATTCGTGCTGGGATCCCCTATATTTTACCTTAAGGGCATGTGGATCGTGATGTTGTTACTTTGTGCCTTTCTACTTTAAGAGTTTTACCCTAAACCCTTTACTGTAAATCCCTTCAGCAACAAGGTTGCAATCAACCGTAAACCCCTAAAGCCGTAGTTAAACCCTAAACCCTTAATTTCAACTGAAATTTCTGGGATCCCCTTAGTTTCCGAGCCTTGCCTCAGTAGTCATTTTCGGGGGCTTCCGAAGCACTGCCAGTCCGGGTGCCTCGCCTGTTGCGTGCTCTCTGGGCTCTTTTTGGGGCCTACCTGGACCCTAAAGAACCTAACTTTTTAGGGTTCATTATTATGATTTCCTTATACAGGTCCTTAACAAGGTAGGTTCTTCGGGGTCCAGGTGTGGTTTAGTGTTTAAGGGTTTGGGGGGTTTAGGGCTTCGGGTTTAGGGATTTAGGGCCTGCCTATTTTTGGTGTTTAGCCGCGTCTTTTGCTCTGGGCTCTTTTAGGGGTTGAGGGTTTACGGTCCAGTCTTTGGGCTCCGGCTTAGGGAACCAGGTCTAAGGCACCAGAATACCAAAAAGAAAAGTACCATAACTACGCAAATTAATGTAAATGTAGATGCTAACTGTGGTAGACTTGAAATGAAGTTAGAGGTGTTGGGAATGTAAAGAACTTCCTGTATCCCCAAACCCTACAGAATAGTAGGTTATGACCCCTTAATTAGAGGGTCTAACCCCTAAAACAGTAGGTTTTGGGATCCCCAGGTTTGGGTTGAAGCTGTAAGAAACCCTAAACCCTAAACCGAAAGCTTTTAGCGTCTGCTTTTGGTCTTCAGGAGCTAATGTCTTCGGATTCAATGGCCTTTGAAGGTCTCAGGCTTTTGGTGCTTGCCGGGTTGATTTTTAGTGCGGTTTAGGGTTTAGGGTTTAGGGTCTAGGTATAAAACCTGACTTAAGGTGTTGGGGCTTGAATCTTGCTGAGGACCCCTCAAAATGCAGGTCGATGGTATACCCGTTACAGACCGCGTCCTTGGCTTTGGGAGGAATTCGAAAACGAAGTCGCAGGGCCAGTGCCTTTAGTGCTTTTGCCGCGTCCTTGGCCTCGGGAGGAATTCGAAGGCGAAGTCGCATGGCCACTGCCTTTGCCTTTGACATGGGACGAAGACGAAGACGAACTCGAAAAATATGCAGGATGGCCAGGAGGGACAGTCTAATGAAGTCTCCCCAGCCACATCTGTGTGGAGACACATCGGCTGCTGTGGTATTTTCCGGCTGTCCATGCACAGTCGTCGCAGCAGTAGCGTGTGTAGCCCGAAGTTGGAAACCAAAGGTCACAGCCCTCCGTCTGGCACTGACTCACGGTGTGACACGAGAATACGGCCCAGAAGGCAAACCTGAACTCTAAAAAGGAGAAGCAAGCCTAACCACGACATTCCGAACCTCAACCTCGCAGCGGGGTTTAGTGTAAGGGTTTCGACTCGCACACTCGCTCAACGCAGGCACGGCTCCATTTAAGGATTTCGCTGCTCCAAGGGTTTAGGGTTGTGGGCTTCAGAGCTTGTGGCTTGCAGGTTGGGGGCTTTGAGAGCTTCGGGCTTAATTTGTTGGTGTCGTGGATTTTGTTGTCGCATACTCAGCTACCAGGCAAATTCAAGGAAACCACGTGCTGTTTATTGTACCCTTAGAACCTTAGAACTAGAAGTGTAGTTCTATTCCTTTTCAAACTTTGGGACAACATCCCAACTCAAACCCTTTTGCATCCGGGCCTGTTCAAACCCTAGTCAAACACGGCAACCCCCAACCGTAAAGCCCTAAACCCGCCTTAAAACAAGAATCAATCCGCGTCTTCCCTTGCCCAGCTTCCTAGCTGAAGGTTTCAACTCTGGGAATATGTGCGGGTTATACCCAAAGAGGTCCAAGGATACAAGGAAACCCTTTTACACGTGGACCCGATGGATGCCAGCAAGACACGAAACCCTAAACCAGAAACTTTAAGCCCACCTATTCGACTGCCACACTAGACCTTAAATCCTTAGCACCCAAAGCACTGAACCCCTAAACCCGAACCACTGAACAGTGTTCGCAACAGGCAGGGGCCTTAACACTTCGAACAGTGTGAGGTGTAGTATAGATCAATAATTATGAGAATAGATTTGGTAATGATTTAAGCCCGTATATCAATAGAATCTTTTTGTAAGGGTGCCTTAAAGAACTACCCACCGAGCCCTAAAACCCCCCAAACTGGCCCTAAACTCAAAACATACTTCGAAAGAGGCTCCCAGAAGGCAGATCGATGGCGGTGGTGCCATCCTCCGGTTCCTCTCCCAGCTCTTAAGGTTTCAGTAACAATAAGGGACTGTACCCAAAATCATACTGCGATCCTCCTACAGTTTAAGGAATATACCGATACCTTAGAGTATAGTAGGATCCATAACACGGTTGAAGGTTTAGTCCCTAATTGAGGTCTCGGTAACCCACAGCAAGAAGACGAAGAGTCCAAGCTCTGAGAGTGAGCCCAAGAGCCTGATAAATCCTACATACGCCCCAGGCTTTAGGGTTTGGGGTTTAGCCAGGGCTCCAAGTTTTCAATCAGTACCTACCCCAAGGGTCCAAGTACCCAATAATCATATACTCTCCAAAATCCTAACCTACGTAACTACTATCCTAAAACCGAGTACCTAATTATTGGGTCCTTTGGACCCTTGGGGCTAGTTTTGGGTCAAAGGTCTATAGGTCTGCGGCGGAGGGTGCGGAGGCCCAGTGAGCCCAACATGATCTGGGCCGGGGTGGGGGGGGGGCGAGGGACTGTCTCCGTGCCCAAGCCCAAAAAGAGGTGAACCTTTTCAATGATGGCAGGACTTGTGGTAGGCCGGCAAGGACTGTGGGGCGGGCCTGGTGGAGGTAATGGGTCTTTGTGTCACGTTCAGTAAAGGTTCTTTGTTGCCAGGGTGTTTACAACTCTTGCTCTTTCTGCTGTACCTAGTACCTCTGATTCTTCTCAGAAGGTGCCCCGGCTTGCCCCGAAAGAAGAGAGGTCCATAATTCTACTCGAAAATAGAGCACTCAGAGACATACATGTCGTGGTTCCTGACTCACTTCAATATGAGCCAAGCCCAAAGAAGCGTGCATCATAAAGCCCCTTCGACCCGCTATATTCGACTCCAACATGCTTTACCCCTCAACCCCAAACCCTCTTTAGCTCACTGGCCCAAAACCCAAGGAAGCAAAAGTTGAAACTTTCAGAATCGACTACCTTATACGAACCCCAAAAAGTTGAAAAGTTGAGTTTACAGCCAATAAGTTAGGAAGCTGGAAGGGGGGCGTCCTGTTAGCCGTCGGAAGTGTTGGCGCTGCCTCGCTGGGGTTGGAGCTCTCGCTGGGCTTGTTTGTAGGTTTAGGATTCAGGGTTTAGGGTAGCGAGCATAACTTATTTGTCCAGTATCCTAGGGGAACTAAAGGTTAACCTTTCGGATTATAGAGGGGTTATAGTATCCCAAAAAGTTAAAGGTTAAAGGTAACCTACTCTACTGCTAGGATAAAGGCTCACCTTTGGGAGTATATAGCGATTACAGTGCCCCCAGAAGGTCAAGGCTTACCTACTCTAGTACTCCGTGAAGGATTTGCAGGATTTACGGGGCTTGTGAGAGGGGCAAGTCTCGTTTAGCTGTGTTTATAAAGGCTTTTTGAGATTTAAGACGGGTTGTGAACGGCTTGTTTACGGTGTTTGGGACATGGCTTATTACATTCTAAACTCTAAACCCTAAACCCTATTACAGTCTACGTCGCGGAGTATATGAACGACTATGACCACGACTGTTGGGTACCCCTTACCCTTAACATCAGCGGGGTTTCTGGCCTAGAGCCTTGGGCGTAGGGTTCAGGGTAGGGTTCAGGGTTTAGGGTTGAGGGGTTTAGGGTTTAGGGGTTTAGGGGTTTAGGGGTTTAGGGGTTAGGGTTTAGGGTTTAGGGTTTAGGGGTTAGGGTTTAGGGTTTAAGGTTTAGGGTTTAGGGATTAAGGGTTTAGGGGTTTAGGGGTTTAGGGGTTAGGGTTTGGTTTAGGGTTTGGGATTAGGGTTCAGGGTAGAGCTTGGGTTTTAGGGCTTCGGACCACCATTCAACACACCCTTAGGATTTAGGGCCTCAAGCGAAGCGCCCTAACATTTAAGAATCCTCAGCCACGTCGACCCTATAAACCCTAGTCCCTAATTCGAGTAAACCCTCGAGTTTCAATCCTAAACCCTTAAAAACTAAACACACCCCATAAATAGTTAGCATAGGCCTTTTCCATTTTGGTAATAGTACCGACTAGCCACTCCCTAGAATCCCTAGAACGGCACAGACCCCTAAACATCCATATTCCCAATACTTGAAAACCCATGCTACCCCACCAACCCTGAACCATACCCTGAAAAGTCCTTATCCCCCAACATAACCAACCACATTCCCCATCATCCACCCCGATACCCTATGACACCTGCAGAACAAGTAGCACTACCAGCACCAGAACCCGATCTTTCACAAGCAGAGCAAGCACGCTTTCAAGATGTAGGAACTTCAGCATCAAGACTTCGTCCAAAAGCAAGACCCAGACCAAACGTTCAGTATGGTGGCTCATCCAGTTCAAGCGGTAATGCCCCACCTCCACCAGAAGAAGAACGCCCACCACCCAGAAGAAGGATGACCAGAAAAACACATTTAAATCTAGAGCAGACGAAGCGTCGCCTAGGTCTGAACATGCAACCTTTGATCATGCCGAGTAGAATAGGCATACAGAAATTAAGAGAAACTTCTGAAGATGCACATAACAAAGAAGCAATTTCAAAAACCACATACAGAAATTATAGAAGTCTATATAATCGTGGGTATCATCGAAAAGCAACCCTATTCAGAACAAGAATGCCTTAAACCAATTGCAGAAACTGTATAGAGAAACTGTTTACGAAAGATCAATATCTAACCTTTCTTAGTGGTTGAAATACTTAAAAAATCAAATAAAATAAGAAATATGGTGCGGTAATCGAAGGTAAGAAAACAGTTTCTTTTGGTGCTTCTGGATATAGTGATTTCACCAAACCTAAAGACGAAGATCGCAAAAAGAATTATATAGCGAGGCACAAACCAAATCAAGACTGGAAAGATCATACAACCGCGGGGTTCTTTGCAAATCACATCTTATGGAATAAGCCGACCATTGAAGCATCTGTGAAAAACACAAACAAAATGTTTCCTAAGTTGAATATAAAATGAAAACAGTATTAAAAAAATCAAGTATTTTTGATTTATATTTTGCACTACAGTTGCACAGTTTGCACCACGCTTCCGCAGTTCTGCGTATATAGCGGGATCTCGTTGTTTAACCTCTGCGCGGTCATGCTATTCGTAAGACAGCCGTTCTTAACATCAAATTCAAACCTACACCCACAGTTCTGGCAGTTTCCATTGATACGCTTTATGAACCAGTCGTGATCAACATACTTGTCATCTTCTATTTTTCTCTTCGCGTCCTGCAACTCATAGTTTTTGATCTTGTGTTCTATGCACCTGTGCAGGTTTTCTTCATTAAGTTCGCTTGGATCAATGGTACTGGCGAAGAACGAAACATCGTTAAAATCAGTGCTTCTCGTCATGGCGCACCATATCCATTCGCTAGGCACCAGATGCATCTTCTCCCATTCATGTATTACGATCTTACCCTTTGTGGAAGCCCCCTGTGCCGAATGGCATGTGGTGCAGAAGTCGTACCTAAAGTGTTTGTCCAAAGTTTGCAAATCAGTGTGGTATTGTTGTTTTGCTTTTACATTTTCCAAAATCACGAACGTCACCGAAATCCTTACGATCCTAAACCTGAAGTTAACATTAAATTTGTCTTTACTCGACAGTTTCTTGTAGACCCTACATATAAGTGTCGCACCGACAAGATATTTCTCCGTTTTGCCTTGCCGTTTCCTAATGTAATTGGAGACGTTGGCACATCTCATATTGGTGTAGGCTATGTTCTTCAGGGATGCCATCGGGTCGTCGGTTGTCTTGAAGTGTTTGTTAACGAAGTCCGTCATGGGTAGGCGGTGCACCCACATGTCGTCATACATCATGTCTAGTTTACAAGGGTTCAGACTTGCTTTTGGATCGTCCTTGCCACCAAGCCTCTTGCAATATTTTGAGGAAGATTTTGTGCTTGAAGATTTGATGTATGCAGTCCTCTGAGTATTCGTCGGGGCTTCGGGTGTCTGTTAGGTCCTCTATTGGCGGTAGTTGTTTGACATCCCCTGCGCCGATTATGATCTTTTCGGGTGTTTATGACAAAACTCTCTTATTCGGTTTCTGACGTGTAAGCCGTTCATATAAATCTCATCGAAAACAATGCAGTTATAACTGCTGTGATCAAACTCTGGAAGTTTCTCCCCGTCGCCAACTGGTATGGCAAAGAACTTGTTAGTGGTTATAGCATCGTCTTCTATACTTTGGGATAAACTGTTCTGAGGCACTACGAACAAAAGTTTATAACCTAGTTTGCTAAAGCACTTGGCTATGTGAGATTTACCACCTCCTGCATATTTGCTTCTGATCATGACTGGACTCCGTGAGATGACTGATCTTGCTATAGTTTCCTCGTCCCATGCGTTTTCTACTGGGATTACTTCGTTAGTATAAGTTGAGATTTCAATCAGTGTGCTTTCTTTCTGCTTGTGTTTGTCGCTTGGCTCTGCTATGTGCTTACCTTTCTTCGTGTCTCCATCCGCCTATACGTTCATTGAATCTGAAGACACGACGCGCCTTTGTTCAAATGTTCTCTTCTGATCGTCATTGCATCTGTTTTGACACTCCAACTGTCTATGTCATTTGCTTTTAGTGTGTCGTAGCCCTGCTGCATCTTGAAGTTGTGGTGTTGCAACCATAACTCCTTTATGTAAATGAATCCGTTTCTTAAGTTAGCCCTGTCCGAGACTGTGATACAATAGTGTTTGCGGTCGGTTTGATTTTGTACTTCGTCGTCGTCTTCGTAACAGCCTGACACCTTGTTTATTTTGCCTCCTATGGTACAGACCGAAGCTGACATTCGCTATGGTCTTGTTTGCCTTCATATCTTCCAGATCGTTGTCCGAGATCTCTGTTGCCTACAGATCTCAGGTTATCTTCTAGTAATCCACATTACATGTCCTATAGGGCTGCTTGAAATAGATTCTTTCGCACTGATCGGCAAAATGCTTTAAAAAGGTCCCGTATATTAAGCAATACGGTTGATGGGCAAAATCCTGCATTACCTTAAGGACCCTAAATTATGGGAATTATGGTATATTCCTTATTATGGGTCATGCAGGATTTTGTCCATCAACCGTAGGACTTGTTAAAAAACATGGTAGCATTCTTCGGTTTGACCAGATAAAGGGTCAACTCGTGGAGTGCTTGGTAGTGTAATCAAAGGGTTTCCAGATTTGAAGGTGCGTAAAAATGGGGATCCCGGTTATTTTGTTAAATGCGTGGCTGAATGCCTTCCTAACATCAATCTCCACGCAAGACTCCGACATGAAAAAATATTTTACTGTTTTGTTCAGTGTGTCGCTCTATAAACAGTACCGCTTATTTATATAACCTACTGGATGTATAGTTCGGCATTCCTTCAAGATGTCGATGTCAACCTCGTTGTAATAAGACCTGTGTGTTGGTTCGAAGCCTTGTTATAGTTGTACAATGCTTTAGACATGTTGTTGTAAATCTGTTCTGTTCTCACCGAGATAGATCCGTCAACAGAACCTGCTACCAGATTTTGCGTCTTGATTGTGTACGTTATTGGGCGCTTGTTTATGTTGAACCTGAAACTGAGTTGTGAGACTATGCATCCACAGAACTTTAGTTGGGGGTCGTATCCTACCGACCTGCTTTCATAAAACAACTGTGATAGATCGTGCCCGTTCTAGATCAAACTGTACTGATCGCGTTCTGTGTATTTTTCAGTGTCGTTTAGGAAGTAATCATTTTGCATTCCACTGGTTCGGTCTTCTCGTTGAGGTGGTAATCCGGCGAAGCCTTGACTGTTATATCGCGTGTTTCGCCGTTGGATAACATTTGTTGAAGCATCTTAACATTATCGTTGCAAGTATAAATATGATTGTTCTTCGTGATCGCATACAGTGTTGGGATCCCAAAAATTGGTCTAGCTTCCGCAGTCTGGGATATAAGGACTGGTGTGCTTGGACAAGTGCATTTCGAGGGCAATGGCGCGGAGTGGGGTGGGGTTTGGATGAAACTATGCTGTATGTTGGAGGGTACTGGAATGGTTCGGGCTTGATGGGGGTAGCATGGGTTTTCAAGTATTGGGAATATGGATTTTTAGGGGTCTGTTGCGTTCTAGGGATTCTAGGGGGTGGCTAGTCGGTACCATTACCAAAATGGAAAAGGCCTATGCCAACTTGAATCCTAGGCCCTCAATACGAAACGCTTTAAACCCTGAACCCTCGGCCGCCTGGACCCTAAAAACCCTAGACCCTAAACCCTCACCCTCACCTCCTCCAACTTGAAAGCGCCGGCTTGGAGAGCGACCAGAAACGTCGCGCTGCTCGTCCTAGCTGAGGCTCGCGAGGGTTTCAGGGTTATGGGGTTTAGGGTTTCAGCACTCGCAACTAGGGTTTTGGTTTAGGGAGCTCTCGGGCGTTTCGAAAGTCTACGTAAGGCTTCTATACAGGCTTTAGGATTTCAGGGCTTCCGCTTTAGTGTTATGTTTTTGTTACGGTTGCTTTACGGCCTGTTTCAGGGCTTAGGGTTTATGTAGAAGCCAAAACGTGACGAGCAAAGCATGTAGGACTCCGGCACGAACCAGCCTCAACCAAGGTGGGTGCCTTTGTTGGTGGTCCTTATCACACTGCTCCTATGATTCCGGATTCTTTAGGGTTGGGCTGTAGGGATCGAAGAACCAAGCCCAACAAGGAGCCGATCCTAGATTGTGGGGCTGAAAGCGATTCTGTTCGGGGAGCCATGGTATTTTCCCACAAAAGTAGTTCAGGGTTTGCTTTTGGGTTTAGTGTTGGCCCTTTGGATTCTCGAATTTAAGTTTTTTTTGGTGCCTGTGTCGTCTCAAGGCTAAGACCAGACCAGACCCGAACCGAACCGACAGGACAGACCGACGGACGGACAGACGGACAAACGCATGCACGAAACACCGCATGTATCTACATGTCGAACGGCAAAACGGACAAACAAGCGCACGGCGGACGGATGGAGGGACCCTACACCTAAACCTCCTAAACCTCCTTAACCTCCTCAACCTCCTAAACCTCTTACACCTCCTACCCTAAACCCCCTAAACCCCTAAGCCCTAAACCTTCAACAAACCCTAAACCGGAAGGAAACCCTGCAGCCGAGTGACTCCAAACGAAGGCGAGGCCTTGATCCGATATGGTGCGCTTCAAAGGTGAGGGGTTTTTAGGGTTTAGGAGGGCTTTTAGGGTTTAGGAGGGTTTTTAGGGTTTAGGAGGGTTTTTAGGGTTTAGGGGTTTAGGGTTTAGGAGGGTTTTAGGGTATAGTGGCTTAAATAATTACCAATACTATTTTGCGGGTTCCTTATTATAAGCATAGTAAACCCCAAGACCCTATTCTAATTATTAAGGCCCCTATAGTAGGGTTTAGGTTCAGGGGTTCAGGGGTTTGTAGATATCCCCTAGGAAAACTACACAGCCAAATGGAGGAATCGAGATATCGACCCTCTCCCATCTGCCTGAACCCCACACGTCTGGAACACAGGTAAAGCCCTTGAAAAAGCCCAAAAGATCGGCAAAGTTTGGGTTATCGCGTGTTGGGGTCTTGGAAACGATCACGGCAGCGCTTACCTGAGGCTGTTGGCTCAAATGGGTAGTGGGAAGGATTTGGGATGCTGCGTTATTTCGATCCATCTATGCAAGCAGCAGCAACAGCAGCAGCAGCAACAACAACAACAGCAAACACAACTGGACCAAAACGGCAGCCACTAAGCAAAGCTGCGGTTGATGATATAAATCCTGCATGACCTTAATGACCCTAGGCTATGGGAAATGGTTTTCCTTTTCAGGGGTAATGCAGGATGTATATCATCAACCGTACAACAGCAACCCACCCACCCACCCACCCACCCAAGGGCCACTGCAACTAAAACCACAAAAATGGGCGTGACAGCATGTATGCATCGGTGAATCTGCAAACATTTTGGAAGCAGTCTGAGCTGCCCGTGCCCTGCAGCAGCTTGACGCCGCGCATCTGCATCGAGGAGTGACAACAAGGCACGACCGCGCAAGGCCTCAACAACGGGGGTTTAGCACTAACATATTGGGGAAAAACTATTTTTTCCCCAATATGTTTGTGCTGGGCTAGTGGGAGCGGTGTTTCGGCTGATCGGGCTTCATTCGGTTTGCCTTCGGTTCCTTACAGGACCCCTAAGCTGCTTCACAAGAAGAAAAAAGATGAAGGAATCTTCTACCTCTACCATAGATCAGTCGGTCCATACCGACTACACTTCACAGAAAAACACCTCTCTTTTTTCGATCTTATGTATTTGGGACAACCCTGCCGCGAGGTCGAGAATCTGGAACAGGATCTGCAGTTGTTTGAACCTGTTGGGCATGGTAGAGGTGGGGCTATCAGCTTCTGCAGTGACGCTGTCCAGGGACCGAGGACCATGATGGACAATGCCAGGGTCCTTGCGAATCCGGAAACCAAAACCTGGAGGTTTTAAGGGTGTAGGGTTCAGGGATGTAGGTGTTTAGGGAGTCAGCTGATTTGGGATTAGAACCCCCTGCTCCTAGCTCCGCTGCGAGGGTTCAGAGGCTTAGGGGTCCATTGGGTTTCGGGTTCAGGGGAAGTGCTGTTGCCGCCGTCGGGATGCCTCCAGCAGAATAGCTCCGGGGGCGACATGATGTCCGGGTTGCATTCGAATGGTTTCCCAAAACTTTCTCCACAATGACACCTGGAAGAGACGTTGAAGATACACCCTCACCTTCTTAGGAACTCTACATACACTCACCGCAAAACCCCATGCCACATACACCCATAGTTGCAGGGATCAGCGGGGTGGCTATGTCTCACGCCTCGATGTCTCCTCGTCTTTCTCATGCTCCGGCTGTAGCTGACCGTAATTCAGCTTGCGGGACATTCACCGTACACCAAACTCACTGCCAAATATGAGGAACTCTGACAAATCTTGAACCAGAACTCATTACTTGAAGCCCGAGGTCGCACGCAGCGTAGGGGTCGTAATCGTTGGAATAGGACTGGGGCGTAGTAGAGTACAAATATACTATAATCTATAATAAGGCTTCCTCAGGCACAACGTTGGCAACTATTAAGGCTCTATGCCCTACAATATAAACCCTGAAACCTAAACCCTATAAACCCTAAACCTCAACCCTCGTACCGTTCGGTTTTCGTTCCTGAGATCCCCTGGCCTTCTTCACGTCGGCATCGCGGCCGAGGCGAACCAGCGGAACCTGCTGGTTGCTGCAAGACTCCCGCTGATGGAGGTTGAGTGTTCAGGGTTTAGGGCTTATAGGGTTTAGGGTTTAGGGCTGATGGATTGGCCTTAAGAATGAGAATACGGCTTGGGGTATACTAGACTATACTGATAAGAATTAGGCAGACTACGGGGATTTTTCCGACCTGTATAGTATTCGTTCTTGTTTGTAGCTTTTGCGACTTGCTCGCGACTGCTAGGCTGCATGACTCATGAATGATGACGCAAACACATTTTGCCCCTGATTCTAATTGGTGTGAGGAGGAGAAACTTGTTCAAAGGATGGTGGTTACTACCCTAAGCCCGAACTCATAAACCCTTCTTTGCATCCGCACGGTCGCCTACCCTAAACCGTAGACCCTAAACCCCCAAACGCTACAAGCCCTACTTAGAGGATCATGGGACTTAGTAACTACGGTTATAAGTGATCGACTATACTTATACCTACTTATAACCCAGAAAAAGGGTACTTATAACCTTACTTACTAAGTCCCATGATCCTCCAAGTAAGCTTTAAACTTGACCTAAATCCAGCAAATCCGAGGCCACGAAGAGTTTCCAGTCCCACGAGCGCTAAAGCCTAGTTAGGGCACGTTTCTCTTTTTCTAAATGCAGTGGGCCCCTTTACAAAAAAGGCTAGGCAGGCTTGAGTTTAAGGTTTAGGGTTTAGGACTCCGAACTTGCTCTCATGGTCCGGAACCCCGGCTGATCCTGCAACTTGAGGGCCCAGAGTTTTGGGTTTCCGGCCTAGCCTGTGTGTGCAGTTTAGGCTTCAGGGTTTAGGGTTTAGGGTTCAGGTTTGGGGGGTGTGGCTTTAACGGTGAAGGACAAGCAACTTCGACATACCGGCTTGCCTGAGAGCAGTACTTCTTACAACAGTACTCATGTGCCGGGACACTGGCGGAGCCTACAACCGTAAAAACCCTGAAGCCGTTCAACCTAACACCTGGAGCAGCAAAGCCCGGAATCCCCAAAGAACCTGTTGAGCAGTCTATAGAACAGTCGTAAACATAAAGCGTATTGGGGGTTAACTCAGGTACCCTGAACCTTTTCTGCAGTCCCTCTCCCCCCCCCCTCCCCGCCCCNCCCTACCCTGCCCCCTGCCCTGTCCGCCTGGCGCCGCTCCTTCCGCTGCGGGGGGGACTCTATTCCTTGACCCCCTCCCTCCCACTTCTGCATCCGCTCTGCTCTTTCACATTCTGTCACAGTGCTGGTCTCCGGCAAGCCGAGGCGGGCGGCGTAGCATTAAAATCAAAAGCCCTACACAGAGCCATGAGCCAAGCCTTCTGACTGCCACACGCCGTGGTCAGTTGACTCACCTTCTGTGCCACAAGCTGGATCAAAGCCTTGGTTACTTGGTTTGGGTTTTGGGGGGGGGGCTTAGGGCTTGCTGGGTTTAGGCTGTACTAGCTGAGCCTACGGCACGGGCATGAAAGATTGAATAGTAATAGTATCCCTGAGGCTGCACGGGCCTGAAAACTGGAATGGTATTCCCCAGGGATCCTTCATTATAGCCTTACCATAAAATTTTGTTCCACTTCTCACGACCCGCATATAGGGCTGCCAAGAACCTTTGGACACCCGCTCCAAAAATCATGTCTCTTCAGCTCCTCCTTGAAACAGTATTTCCTGCGTGCATGCGTATCTGTGCATTTTTGTGTATCTACATCTATATCTACGTGCAAAGACAAGAAGTCGAAAAGTTATAGTTATAGGCAACAACAAAGGGTGTAGATACAGATGTAGATGTACAGCTAGATATGTACATAGCTAGATGGCTTAGATTTAGACAGAGACATAGATATAGATAGAGACGGGGATAGGATGGGAATAGAGATGGAGATACATATAGAGATGTGTAGAATAGAGATAGACTTGGAGATAAAGATAAGGATTTCGTAGGGGCCTTTTTAGGAAGCAGGGTCGAGCCGGAGGGTTTGGTGCCTCACTTTAGGGGTTCAGGGTTCAGAAACTTGAGGTTTAGGCGGTCAGAGCTCTTGGGTTCAGGGCTTTGAGGTTTTGAGGGGGCCTTAGGGGTGTAGGTTTAGGGCTTACGGCTTAGATGGGGGGAGGTTCAGAGTCTAGGGTTCAGGCTACAGCTCTGCTCCATAGCCCAAAAACCACGAATCTTAAGCCTTCGGCTTCTTAGAGTTCTGAGTTTCCCTACTCGGCTATGAAGACAAGTAGCACTGGCCTTCAGGACTTTGCATTATGATCTTCGACACACTTCGTGCGGCAGCCACAATAACTATGTAACTATTGTGGCAACGCCCCCAAACCCGAATCCCCCTAAACCCTAAACCCTAAACCGCTCAACCCGTTCCGGGCCGCTTCCAGATCCTCATCGTCGGCAAGAGAAGTTAGCATCCTCCACCCTGAGCTCAGGTGCGCTACCCATAGTTTCCATTGTAGTTCCCTTTTTTGGGTTAAGCCGATACCATATCGAGGATCCTATAAGGAAACCCCAAAGAGGAACTACAATGGAGAGTACCCAGAGGGCCCAATACCCCTTAATTAAGGAATATACCTTAAAATTATAAGGGGGTTCATATTATGATTTAAGCTACATTCCATAATTAAGGGGTATTGGGCTCTCTGGGTATAGGTAGATTTCAGGTTTTCGAGCTCAGGGCCGCGTTGAGCTCCGAACCCGAGACAAGATTTCCACAGGCGGAGGGGATTCTCAGTGGGGGTTAGGGCCCCTGACGGCTTAGGGTTCAAAGGGCTAGTGGGGGGCTTAGGGCTTCCAGTGTTCTAAAGTCCCTTCCGGGTTTTGAACGGCTCTGCATTTGGCTCAAAGGAGGCATCCCAGCTAAGCCCGCAACCCTGAAACCAAGCGCCCAAACTTAGGAGCTTCACTAATCAGGATGAAGCTTTGAGGCATATTTTTGTACAACTAGATAGTGGCTACTAGGTTCCTGAGTAGCCCCTTTAGAATAAGGGCACCCTGTTTCCTAATATTCAGTTTTAATAAGGGGACCCTAACCAAAAAGGGCAAAAGGGTACTACTCAGGAACCTAGATATGAGGGGATCCCATTGTTGATACCTACTAGCTGATCAGTCCATACAACACCTCTGGGGCCCTGATAGAACCCGGTACAGGATCCTTGTAGTAGGAATCCTTGCAGGAACACTTACCCAGAGAGCCCAATACCCCTTAATTAAGGAATGTAGCTTAAATTATAATATGAACCCCCTTATATTGGGCTCTCTGGGTATTTCCGAACCTAAGCCCTGAACCCTAAAACCCAAACCCCCCTTCTGTCAAGATGGAGACCTAAACCCTAAATAAACCCCAAACCCTAAACCCTAAAACCTAAACCCGTCCCTGCCAAATCGTAAACCCCAAATCCAATGCTTTTAGCCTGAATCCTATACACAGCCTAAAAACCCTAAACCTTAAACCCTAAAGCCCCAAACCCAAAGCCCACCGTAAACCCGAAACCCCTAAACCGAGCCCTAAACCCTAAAACCCAAACCCACCTTCTGGCAAAATGGAGACTCGCATCCGGCAGGAGCACAAAGCGTCACCGTAGATACAAACTGGACGATCGCCGCCTGGGTTCAGCTGGACATCGGTTCAGGGTTTAGGGTTTAGGGTTGCGGGTCATGGCCTCGGCTGGACATCCACATTCCATTCAGACAGGTTGGCAAGAGCACGCAGATTGCCATCTACTATAGGGGCCTTAATAATTAGAATAGGGATTTGGGCCCGCTATACTATGAACATAACAAGGAACCCCCCCAAATTCGTAAAGGTAATTACTAAGGCCCCTATATTACCATCCGAGTCAATGTAAGCAAGGGATACTCACTGCCTGATTTCTAGCCTGTGCGTAGGGCAGAACACTGGACGCACAAAGACACGTCGTTGAAAACCTGCGAAGATCCATCATTATCATCTCCACACCCATGATGATGATGGTGGCGATGGTGAGGATGGTGATGATGATGGTGATGATGATGATGATGATGAGGATGATGAGGATGATGAGGGTGACGGTGTCCACAACAATAATCAAGGCCTGCACTCCAACCCAAATCTACAGTTGATAAGGGTTCAGGGTTTCGGGTTTATGGTTGGGCTTACAACAAGCGCATCACAATCCACATTCGAGTCTCCAGGTTTGGGGTTTAGGGTCAGGGGTTAGGGTATAAGGTCTTGGGATTCAAGGTGTGGGGAGTGTGGCTTCAAGGGTTAAGCGCCTCGGTGACCATGCAGTTTCAGGTTGAAGACTTCAGCGAGGACCCTCAAACGCCCTTAAGAAAGGTGCCTTAATGAACAAGGTAAAGTTTTGGGGTATATCATAGTATACTTACAATCATTCGGGCCACTAAGGAACCCTACGGAATAATGCTGGAAATTCTTCAGGCCCCTGTATCGCACCCTCAAACCTTTAAGAATGAAACGTCGCCACGTCGCCGTGAGCAGGGCACAGTTGGAACAGCTCGTGCCGATCGCGCAGAAACTGCAACCTGGAATGCTAGGTTCCTGAGTAGCCCCATTACAATAAGGGTAGCCTTTTTCTTACTATTGGGTTTTAATTAGGGGACCCTGAAATAAAAAGGGCAAAAGGGTACCAGAATGTAAGTTCAGATTTAGGGTCCCAAACTCTTCCTATCTGACGATGCTTGTCATGACTGTGGTAGCTGCTAGCCGTACTTCGTGGTCATCGTGCTGATGTCTATCCGTTTTACCAAGATGGACGATCAATGTACCAAGATTGCTTGGAATTAGTGGTGCTGGTGATGGCAATCGTGTAGTTGGGTGGCAGGAGCAAACCTCGGTGTAGAAATCCTAGAAACCCTAAACCCTCAATTGGCCCTAAATCTTAACCTTAAGCCCTAAACCTTAAACTCTGAGCCCTAAACCCTAAGTACTAAACTAAACCTTAAACCCTAGACCTTAAACGGGGATGACGCAATTGATGGGTTACTTTGAAAACTGCCACCATCCTGTAGCAGTACATATTTAGGGCCCTTAGGCTTTAAAGTTTAGGTTTAAGGTTTAGGAGTCACATTTGGGGCGTGCAGATGAGCGGTCATCTACTGAGGGGCTGAGTGCCCTGGCCCAAAAAAACTTAACCTTTTCAACTATGGTAGGATTATATACACCCCAAGGATTCAAAAGTCCAGTAGAGCTTACCCCTTGTGAAAAGGATCCTACTATTTTGGGCACTCTATTAGGGTCCCCTATTTTCGGAAACTCCCACATGTTTTTTTTTAGGGTTTTTACGGCTTGGGATGCCAGGGTTGGGTTTCGGATGGGCTTGGAGTCCAGGGATTCAGTGCGTAGTGGGTACGATACTAGCGGGGCGACTGCAAGGGTTCTAACACAACGCCGAATATAAGGGTTAGCTTACCTTAAGAGTTACCTTAGCGGCACTGTCAAGGTTGCGAATATGGGCTACCAAAATAAATTTTGTCCCAGCGACAAGTATCCAGCATAGGTTCTGGCATGGTCGGACCTGAGACAACGCTGATGGACAACAGCCGGCACTTTCCAAACCTGGGAATAAGCCGTACCCCTTAAACTACCAAAACCTACTTGTTTGTAGGACCCCTATAAACTATATTAGGGTATACAACAAGAACCTACAACAAGTCGGCTGTGGTAGCTTGAGGTAGTTCTTGCAGTTTAAAGGTGCGTCAGGCTTTTGCAAGGCTGTGTCCATCAACACGAGCTGGCACTAACAGCATAAACGGACTCATAAGATTCGCCCGGCTTGGCTGCACCAATGCATGACCAAGTGCAACGGGCAAGAAGACGATGCCCCTCGCTGGGGCGTTGCATCGTCATCCTCCCTGTCCTCCGCAGTCTCAGATGCCTCGACTTGAATCGACTCACACACCCTGGAATCAAGGAATCGAGCCCTGCTTACTAAATGACAGCCGACGTCCTGCGAACTCAAAAATCGTGAAAATGACCAGGGTCACATTTCTCGATTAATTATTCATTTCAAACAAAGAAGACCACCCCACAAGAAAGTACCAGAAGGGTAGTACTGGGGAAGCTAGAAGGCATGCTTGACAAAGAGATGTTGGTTTGTCTGTGGCCTTGGCAGTCTGCACGAAGAGCTCAGGAATTGGATGGAAGCGGACCACGGCTCCAATTCGCCGTCGAATCTTGCCGTTGTGCAGCAGCCAGGCCACATCTACAGCCTGGGTTCTTGATAAGGAATTGAATTTCAGTTACCATAGTAAGGAATCCATATTAGTTACTATAGATCCCTATAACGGTAACTTAAATTAAATTCCTTAACAAGAACCCAGCAGCTCCCTCCATCGCTGTCTCCTCGGCTCTTGATACAGCACTTAACATAAGCTTACCTCGGAGCCTGACAACTTACAACAAATTGCCAGAACAAGGACGGCAGACTATTTCCCATGTCCCTAGCATGGACACTTAAATAATCCTTTTTGCAGCTGGGCTCTGAGTGTCAGCCAGCAAGTCCGCCCACGCTCTGAAGCTCAGAGCAAACACTTAAATAATCCTAAACCCTAAACCCTGAACCAAATCCAGCCCCTTAAAGAGCTGAGCTGAGTCTCGGCGGTATGGGAGCTTTTCAGCCGCGTGCTGAGGCGCTGGATCCTTGGCAACTCAGTACCCTAGCCCGAACAGGTTAACCTCTGGAGTTATGGGAATGGACAAACCCAAAAGCTTAAAGCTGACCTACCCAGCCCCGAAAACTCAACCCTAAACTCCAGACCCCTAAACCCTAAACCGTCTAAACCCCTAAACCCCGCTACGGCTCAGCTCGCGCTCCAGCTGCCGCAGTGCGTGCACCGCGCGCTCGCTCAACTGACCCTGGCCCGGCCCGGGCCGGGTGGCGCCCGAGGGAGCTTGGCCCACGGCTTTCCTGGATGCCGTCTTCGAAGCGTCTTAGGGCTTCTTACCACTATGGGCTATTAGACCTTAAGGGTACCTTAATCTACCCTTAATAGGGTCCTAATAGGGATCTTTAGGGTCGAATAGCCCATAGTGGTAGGGTTTAGTTTAGGGTGGTCTCAGGTTCCTGCAGCTACCATAGGAACATGTACAAAGTACATGCATATAACCTCACAGCCTGCTTACCTTGCGATGGCAACTTAAATGAAATTCCTCAACAAGGCGCACGCAATCTCAAGTAAGGAGATGTAGTTACGCGCATTTTTTCTCGGCAGTACCATAAAACATACCTCAAGACTCAAAACTCTCAAAACCCCACATTCTTAATCCCTAAACCCTAAACCCGAAACTCCACTCCTTAACAGAATCCCAGCTTCCCCGTTTGGGTGGTGCTGGGATCTCCCTCGCAGGAGCAGAGGAGGTGGCCGCCGTGCCAAGGTCGTACCTGTGTCTGAAAAATGGCAGGGTTTAGTGTTTACGGTTTGGGATTTAGGGTTTAGGGTTTAAGGTTTAGGGTTAAAGGTTTACGGGTTTGTGTCTCACAAAGTTTCGGTAGTTCTCTACATTAGAGTCCCTTTGAGTATCCTGTTTTATCAAGGTGCCGTGCTATTTTGAGGTCCCCAACGGCGACCCATAACATTAGAATAGGAACAGGGTTCCTTTAAAGGGTTGCTTTGAACTGTGATGTAGGGCCTGTAAGGCTGTTATAGTTAGGGTGGGGCTCCATTAAATTAAGGATTCTATGAGAGGGTTACAATAAGGGTCATTATAAGGGATGAGCAGAGGCTCAGTGACTCCTGAACCCTTAACCAAGGAGTTTGCCTTAGATCATGTTAAGCATGCCATTAGATCTCAAGGTACACTCCTGGAAAAGCATGTGGGAGTTTCCGAAAAGAGGGGACCCTAATATGGTACCCTAAATAGTAGGATCCTTACTATAAGGACCCCAAAATAAGGTACCCCCAATTTCGGAAACTCCCATGCCGGAGTCTCCGGGTACTCAGAGAGACTCCAAAATAGGGTTTAGGGGTTTGGGGTGGCTCCAAGGTTCCTTCACCGAGGTCCTAGGTTTAGGGGTTTAGGGGTTTAGGGGTTTAGGCGTTTCAGATGCCAGAACGAGACAGGCATACTTGGGTTTAGGATTGAAGGGGCTTAGGGTAATGTCGGGGCCTTCGTGGGAATAGGTGTTTGGGTGTGGCCTGCTATAAATAATCATAGCAAGGAGCCTCAACGAATGGTATTGCTCATCTCTTCCTCTTTGGTCAGGCATCTATAAGGCCTACAACTACACTATATTCAACCCTAAACCCTAAACCCTGAACCATAAACCCTAGACCCGATAAGGCTTAAATCAGGCATCTATAGGGCATACACTAATAATAAATAACCCTAAACCCTAAACCCTAACAAGAGCCACGCTTCCTCCAAGAGGTCGGGGAAGAGCGCGACGAATTGCAGCAGCTTTCCATCTCCCAGGCGCTTGCGGAGGTCGGGGCGCACTGCCGGCAAGTAGTTCGCCTTGCAGATGATAATAATGATTGATAAATCCGAATCATAGTAATCATAGTCATAATACTAGTGGTTGTTGCAAATAGAAACTGTACTAAGAATGATCAGACTGATAATAACAGTATCAGTGACAAGGGCCGAGGTCCGTTCTGCTTGGAACTTTTAGAGTTTAGGGCTAGGGCTTTAGTGGGTTTCGGCAACTAATGGTAAAACAAGATCAAAACCCGACCTGCAAGGTGCCACCGTGCCGCCGCACCTTTGAGTCTTTAGGGCTTAGGGTTTGAAGCCGTTTAGGTTTAGGGCTTGGGGTTTAAAGCTGTTTAGGTTTAGAGCTTAGGGCTCAGAGCCGTTTAGGTTTAGGGCTTGCGGTTTCGGATTTCGGCCGTAAGTGGTGGGGAATTACAGTTCTATAGGGCTTTCAAAGAGGAATCTGAAGTTTTCCGATGGTTTCTTTAGGGGTGTGCAGGAATTAGAGATCGAGGGTTTGGGATGATTTAGGGCCAGGGACTTGGAGTGTGTAGGACGTCGGAGCTCGGCTTCATTCAAGGGTTAGGAATCAGGGTTCTGCTATAGTAGCCTTAAACATTTGAATGAGGGGTTTTGGTGCATATATACTCATATAGTGACAATAAAATGAGGAGCCTCAAAATGGTATTGGTAATTATTTAGGCTCCGACATTTTTGGGCATGTCAAGGGTTCTACCAGGTCTATACAAGAAATTCTGGTTCTACACGGTCGGTTTGGACACATTGGGGTTCAGCGGCTTTAAGAATTCGGCTGTAGGGGCTTGGGGTTCTTGGGCTTAAGGAGGTCGACTGAAGTGGTTTAGCGTTGCCCAGTCCCATAGGCCAAAAGCAATCTATACTTTCAGTTGTACCTTAGGCACCCTTGGAACCAGAATAATAAAAACAACATGTCTCATAATTCCGTGGAGTCTTTTTACAATAAACAGAGAACATGATTCGTAAGAGCACTTAAAATTACAGGGGCCCCGTAGACCCACAGCTCTCAGTTTGAACAAATGACTGTACCTAGTCACCCTAGTCACCCAAATTCCCCGAAAAGAAAACTTCAACTGACTCCTAAACAAACATGTCCGAAATCAGAATTGCAAACACAGAGCTCTTGTCGAAGCCTCATGGAACCCTTACCCCACAACCCTTCTGACTACAAACTGCTTAGAGATCCCCAAGTGCCAAACCCTAAAACCCCAACCCCGAAACCCTAAACCCTTAAACCCTAAAACATCCTAAAACCCCAAAACCTGAACCCTGAAACCATAAAAAAAAAAAAAAAACCTTTTGCCCTAAACCCTGGAACCCTGAAGCCCTAAACTCCCAACACCTATAGAACCTTTAAAGAGCCCCTTAAAGGAACTCTTGAAGGGACCCTGACCCTAAACTCTAAACTCTAAACCCTAAACCCTAAACCCCTAAACTCCCCTACAAACTCCCTTGCAAAGTCGCCTCCCCGGCCAGGTCCTCTGCCAGGGCTCGGTCCGCCATGCGTCGATGGCCCGGGAGGTGGCATTACGGCTTCAAGGGTAACTTTAAGGGGTCCTTTAAGGGTTCTTTCGGCTTTGGGGTTTAGGGGTTTAAGGGAGTATAGGGTTTAGGGTTTGGGGGTTAAGGTTTAGGGATTAGGGTTCAGCGTGGGAGCAGTGGGTTTTTCTGGGTTTTGTAGTGGTTGATTGGGTTCAGTAGGGTCTTTAGGGGTTTCAGGGTGCTTATAGGCGTTTTAGGGATTTTCAGGTTGTGGGACTTTAAGTTTGGGGGTTAAAGCTCAATGGCGGTAGGCTTTGGGCTTTCTGCTTTAGGATTGCAAGGCTTTAGAGCCTTCCGGTATTAAGGTTCCGGGTTCAGCGATTTAGAACTAACGGGCTTGAGGTTCAGGGAGCTTTTGGTGCTAGAAAATTGCCATGGAGCCAAGCGCTTAATGTGAACATTCACCGTGTATCAGCGGCGTCACTCATCACCAGCTCCCACATCCCCTTTTCAGCATATCCCATAAATCCTAAACCTTTCACCCCTTAGCCCTAAACCCTAGCAGCTACCTAGCACCTAAGAGCCCCGGTCGCGAGCCCCCGGCTCCCAGCACTGCGCCGCTTCTGGCTCGTTCTGCACGGATACCTTCGTAGCGAATCCGTGTTCACAGCACTGGCTTTCGGGTTCCACGGGTTGAGGGTTTAGGGTTTAAATCTTCTGTATAGTCTCCATTGTAGTTCGTTTTGAAGGGCTAACCCATTTGTATTCGAGGATCCTAACACTAAAACTGGCTAACTAAAAACATGAAACAGGCTGGAGACTATAGACATGCCGCTTCGTTGTAGAGTTGTGCGAGCGCTCTACTTGAAAGCTCAAGGGACTTTTTAAGTAGATTACAAGTAGGGTTATGAGTCCCTTAGCGAGGGTTACTGTACCTATATCCCTACCTATAACCCTACTTTCTAAGTCCCCTGATCCTGCACTAAGTCCCCTGATCCTTCAAAACCCTGAACCCTAACCCCCCTTCAAGTAGGGTTTTGAACATCTGTGACGCTTTTTAGAAAAGGGCCCCTTAAAACGGTCCCTCAAAGTCCTTAGATCTTGAGTTCAAAGGTGTTCAAAGGGTTTCGAAGGGTTTCAGGTTTAGGGATGCCAGACTTAGTTGCTGAGTTCATAAGGCTCAAAAAGTGTACACTTTTTTTTTTAGAGTGGTACTATGATCTCAAAAAGTGTAAAGTGTATCCACTCAGCTACTAAGCAGAGAGTTGTGGGGCTTAGGATTTAAGGTCCAGGATTTGGGATCTAGGACTTCGGACTTAGGATTCAGACTTTAGGATTTTGGGCTTAGGATCATAGGTTTGGGGGTAGAGTTTCATGGGGTTTTATGATTGAGGGATCAAGGATAAATAAAGGTTTCCAAGGATTGGAGGCTGCGAAGCACAAGTTCACTGCGCTAGGATTAAGACACCACCACTCCCTGTGATGTTTGATGGTCCCTTTTGCATCTAGGTCTCCGGCGATAGCCGGTTTGATGGTCACGAAACTTCCAAACGTTGAAGCCCGCAGGCCGCAAGTGTCAATAACCCTATCAGGCTCATAATTCCTATACAACCTCCAAACCCGGCCTAAAACCTCAACCCTAACCCCTGCAGGCCTAAACCATAAACCCGTTTCCAGCTCAGCGGCGCTGGCTCTCGCAAGGAGCTGAAACAAGCGAAGGGTCCGACGGGTGTAGATGTTGAGGCTGCAGGGTTTAGGTCGCAAGGGCTGTGGCTCGCATAAGGCCCGTATCGGAGGATTATACCTGCAACGCGAGATCTTCATGTCCGGACGGTTCTTTTTGAGGGTAGAAATTAATATAGGGGCCTTTTCTATTACCTATACTATTTTGGGGGTTCCTTGTTATCCCCTGTAATATGACGGACTTCTTCGCGCGACTGCGACATCTGTTGCCGGAGCACACCCCAGAGTGGAATGCCAGCAGACTTCATCGCCTGCTCAGGCTCATGTGGGAGTTTCCGAAAATAGGGGACCCTGATATAGTGCCCTAAATAGTAGGATTCTTATTATAAGGACCCAAAATAAGGTACCCCTAATCTTCGGAGACTCCCATGTCGGTTCCATCTTTTTGGGAAGGCTTGGGGGTTAGGGATTACCTGGACCTTGAAGCGCCTACCTTTTTAAGGACTTATGTAAGGAAATCATAAGAAGGAGCCCCAAGAAAGTAGGTTCTCTAGGGTCCAGGTAGGGCTTAAGATTTAGGGCGTTTGAGGCTTATGACTTAGGATTCGGAACACCAAAACCTAAACCCCGAAACCGTTAAGGGCCGTAAGGGTTAGAGAGACTTTGCCTTGGGTCATTCAAGTGTTTAGGGCGTTTAGGGAGTTTAGGGGTTCAGGGATTTAGGGTTCAGCAGGGTTTAGGGTGCGAGGTTCTTCTGAGTGCAGCTGTGACTATGAACACGTGTCGATGCACACATGCACTTACAAACGGTAACCTGCTGGCACGCAACCAAACATACACGCATGCATCCGTATGCATATGCTCATGTCTGACGCCTTGAAATTGGCACCTGCGCATCTAAGCCGGCTTTACATCTCATTGCTTCTGCTTCGGCTCATGCGTGCACGCGCGTGCTTGTTTCCGCACATACACAGACGAAACACAGAAACCTAAACCTTCAATCCTGCATCACAGACCTTGCCCGCCCTGTGCCTCCACAAAACGTACGAAATGGAGTGCCCAAGCATCGCGACCTTTGGTCATCCCACAAATGACACTATTTCTGTGCTCGAAAAGATTCATCAAGGCTTGAGGCGTACAAGGATCTATCAGAGTTTGTGCAGAAAGCGTTTCGTTAAGGGACTTCAAAGGTTTAAGGCATGCAAGAGTCTAGGCTTAGGGCTTATGTAGGGTCTGCATGCATCCGTCAAGGAGTTAGGATTATAGCACGGCTTGTGCCGAATCAGCGTCTTCCCACGCACACTCGTAGCGATCATGATGACGATGACGATGATGGTGATGATGATGATGACAATTTTCTCTAGCATCGCGTTGTCATCATAAGCATTCCGAGACCCATCATCACCACCTGCCTCTTTTTCACCTTACCACTGCGTCAACATTAAAAACCAATGGCGAGAACACCGTTGCGACCTGCATTACCGTCGCGATACTTGGGAGATCGTGATCAGAATCGTGATGGCAATGATTGTCAGAAGCCAATCCGGCAAATGCTTGTGATGGCCACCACAGCTTGATGACCACCACCACCACCACTACCACCATCACCACTACACCCTCAACAGCGAGAGAATCAGCCTCCTGAACTGAAGAAAATCCCGGCATCGTTTTCCAAGACACATATACTGCGGTTTAGACTTCAAAGCTCCGGGGGTGGTTTCAGCCGCGGCTTACAACTTGACCAATGTGCTTTGGCTCTTGCGCCGGGTTCCTATCCTATCTAACTGGATCGACAAGTGCAGGGAACGATTGTGCTGCATGCTACCACCCCACACCCAAACCCAAACCCTCAAGCCCTTGTGTAAGCCGCAAATCCCTGCTCAGAGCATGGCATTGTGGCAGCAACCGTCCTGGATCGCGACAGTCTAACGGCAAAAACTCCTAGAGTGGATGTAGGGTTGTGGGTTTAGTGGTTTGAGCGTTTAATGTTCAGGGTTTCAGCCACTCACTCTCGGGCAATCCAGGCGAGATTCATCAGGTACAACGACTTTGGCCAACTACCAGCACTTTGGCCAACTAGGGGGTTGCGATATTCACATCCAACACCCTTTCCACCAACGGCCTTGAACTGCCAAGTCCAACATCTCGATCCTCCCGTCAAGCACCATGCCACACATCCACATTCAGCTGAAGCCCCACCACGGACCAACTGACATTCTCACAGCCATGTCGGCACAGGAGCACGAGTCCGTACCCCGCTGACCGACCAAAGCATGCGCCGACCATAGTACAAGCAGCACCACTATTTGCCCCAGGTCCATGCAGTCAGGCCATCCACGGTCATCGTCGAGGTCATGCAGTCATGCAGAAGCCAAGCAATCTCACCGCTCGCATGCAAGCAGTCCGCCGACACGGGCACAATACCAGCAAGTTCTGTCATTCTATTCCCTCCCTTGCAGCAGAGAGGAGCATGCAGAACTCATACCGGAAAGTTGGACTGACAGTTCCGTCCAGACGAGCTTGGAGTCCATGCAGTCACGTCCCAAAGTGCATGCGGTCCGCCGTTCATCCCGGCAAAGGCCTCGCATCCAACTTATGACGACAGCAGGCAAGCATGTATGGTGGTGACAGGTAGCCTGGCTTCAGGTGGAATTCCGAGCAAGGCCCAGCAGTCATCCACACAGGGTCCGAAATTTGGCCAGGCATCGGCTGGTAGGCACTCGCAGTGTAATTGCAAGATCAACGCTGCTGTATCGCCAGGTGTCGTGTTCCAAGCCATTAGACCCTCAAGCAGGTTAAGGAGTTACTAAACCCAGGGTTGGGAGGACGCGTAAGAACCCGAAAGAGACGCACTTGTGGGGGAGGGCCGGAGCATTATTGGGGTGTCAGAGCGGAGCTGTTGACCCGCGTCGATCCCAGCCAGACCCAACGCGGCTGCGAAGCCGCTGTACAATACTATGCGACCTTTCCCTGGCAACTCAAAGATGTTCACCGCGGCCTGCATGACATCCCTGGCAAAGTCCAGCTCCTTGATCCCCAGAGTCCCCTTCTCGACGCATGTGCCACGCCACAAGGAAGTATAGTGAACTGCCTGCTCGGATCCTGCCCCTGCACCTAGGGACAGGACGCAGTCCGAATAAAGCTTTGATGTTTGTCGCATCCAAAAGATATTCCGTCCTGGCGGGCAAGGTAAGCAACTTCAGGCCAAAGCCTGCGGTCTCTTCGAAACAAGCGGCATCAACTTCTTCCTCGAGCGGTGCGTTGTCGCGCCAAGCCCCTGTCAAGACGACTTCGCAGAGGCGTACGCGAAGGTCCGCGTCCCCGTTCAGCTCTTGAAGATAAACCTGGAGGCTGATGACGAATGCGCAGACATTCGACTTCAGGATTTCCTGTGTCTGTTTTTTGGGTTTTTATTTGTATGTGTTTCTGGTTCTGCTTGTGTTTTCCTTGGTTTTCGAAACATAGCCGGGTGGCCGTGGTTGTCCTCCGCTTCTGCCTCGAACTATTTGTTGTGTATTTTTCTGGTTTGTTTGTGTATTTTCCTGTTTTGTTTGTCGATTTTTCGGTTTCCAAGCTTTCTAAACCTCTTAGCTCGTCTCGAGAAGCTGGCCGACTCTAAACTTCTGCCACAACGCCGCGCGTATTCCATTAATGGATTGGTTGCACAAGCCGCGATGACTTGCGCAGCACAACTCCATACTATCATGACATGTTTATGGCTCAAGCATTGGGGCTTCTAGAGTTCAGGGAATGCGCTGTTTGCGGTCGCCGATTCCGGTTCATCATGCATCTTAAACACGCCTCCTCATGTGGTGATGCCGGTTCATCATATATCTTCAACACGCCCCCTCACTATTGGCGATACAAGTTCATGACGTGTCTTAGATACACTTTCTCATCACATATCTTGATCTTTGAACACGCCTCCTCATTTGCCAATTCAGTTTGCACATTTGGTGAACCCGCCCCCAACTTCCGATGGGCCGCGGTCTTTGGCCTGCGACCGACACGACCTGCGGCCCGCAGCCTGCGGCACGGCTACAAAAGGGAGCGGGGGGGTTGGGGGGGGGCGCAGGCCCCCCGCCCGTTTGCAACCACAATGTCTGTATCGGGGGGGGGGGTTCTGAAACGATCTATATGCGTTCTGGTTTTTGCTGGCAGGTTGTAATTTGGAAGCTAACTTGTGCGGGTTAGGCAGGCTGGGCATGCCTGGGGAGGTCTTCTCATGTGTCAACTAGCATGGTTCGCGCTCAAGTTTAGAAACGAGAGAGGGCAGACATGACTTTGCCTTCCGCACACACACACACACTCGTGTACTTAACAGACACTCACACGGATTTTAGTATGCCTGTTGCTGGCGCGCTTTCGTCAGTTCGTTCTTTCCTTCGTTCGCTGTTTCTTGGGTTCCTCTTGACTTTTTTTTCGTTCTTGTTTGCGTTCTTTATATGCTTGTTTGTTTGTTTGTTTATTTCGTTACAGTAATTTGGTGCTTTCTTCAGTTTTTCTTACTTGCTTTCTTTATCGTTCTCCTTCTTGCTTGCTTCCGTTCTTTCTGGCTTTCTTTCTCTGCTTCTTTCTGTCTTTCTCGCTTCTCTCTGATTCTTTCTTCACTTCATCCTGTCTTTCCTCATCCTTTGGCGTCTTTCTTTGTCCCTTTCTGTGTTTCTGTCGTTGTATTTCGTTCTTTCTTTCTTTATTTATTTCTTTATGGCTTTCGTGATTTCTTTCCTTTGTTACTTCTTTATGTCTTTCTTTCTTGCTCTCCTTCGTTCTTTCTGTGTTTCTGTCGTTCTTCCCCTCTTTTTTCTTTTTTTCGTTCTTTCTTGATTTTTTGCGCCTGACTTTGTTTCTTTATTCATTCATTTCTTTCGGTGTGTCCTTCTTTCTTTCGTTCTGTGTTGAAGTCTTTCTTTCTGTCTTTGATTCGTTCTTTACTCCTTTCTTTCGGTGCGGGTGTCTTTCTTTGCTTCCTTCTTTCTTCCTGTGCCTGACTTTGTTTCTTTATTCGTTCATTTCTTTCTGTGTGTATGTCTTTCTTTCGTTCTTTGTTGAAGTCGTTCTTTCGGTCTTTCTTTGATTCGTTCTGAAAATCTTTCTTTCGGAGTGGGTTTCCATATTTTCTGTTTTCCTTCTTCCTTCTTTCTTCCTGCCTCTGTGTCTTTATTTCTTGCTTCTTCTTTCTTCCTGTCTCTGTGTCTCTATTTCTTGCCTTCTTTCTTTCTGTCCTCTCTCTGTTTCTGCCTGTGCCCTCTGTCGCCAGCTAAGAACCAGAAAAAAATAAAGACAAAAAACAGAAAAAGAGACAAAAACACACGGTATCCTCGGCCAACCCATTGCAAACCGGATGATCGATGCCGAGGCCAACATATTCAGCCCACGTCTTGAAACTCACGGTGCATGTCTCTTCACGGCGCAGATGCACGAACTTCGCGGAACCTGCGCCCATGTTCGCGATGACAAGCATTGCCGAGATACCGCAAACTCTAAGCAACAAAAGCTCCTTGAGCCTTGAGCCAAAATGGCTACGGAAGGGGCTTTGGGGTTTAGGGGTTTGGGGTGTAGGGTTTCGGGTTTCGCCTCTTTTTTTAGACCTGGACTTGATGGATGCCATCACCCCACTGAGCACGGCACCGTTCGAAACCGAACACTTCCAACTCTTTGTTTGGCCCAAACCCCTAACCCCAACACTAGGAGAGGGAGGGGAGGTGAGGGGNAACCGAACACTTCCAACTCTTTGTTTGGCCCAAACCCCTAACCCCAACACTAGGAGAGGGAGGGGAGGTGAGGGGGGGGGGGGGGGGGGGGGGGGGTCGGGGGAAGGGGGGAGGGGGAGGCCCAAAACCCCAAATCTCCAACCCTGATGAGAGGAAAACCCCTAAACCCGAAACCCCTAAACCCTTAAACCCCTAAACCCCTAAACCCCTAAACCCTAAACCCTAAACCCCTATATCCGAATCCCTTCTTGCACAGACTTGCACATGAACACGCGTGGACCTCAGAGCTGCTGCACTCCCGGCAGGAACCCTGAGCCCTAAACCCCAAACCCTGAACCCTAAACTCCTAAATCCTAAACCCCAGACCCCTAAGTTAGAAGCCCCTACACTTTTTAGCCCCAACACCCGAAATCCCAAACCCTGAACCCCAACCAACACTGAGCCCCGAACCAGCTCAGGCATTATACCCAAACCCTACAAGTAGCCGAAAAGACCTACCTTTTTAGGGTTCCTGATTATGATTTCTGTATATAGTTCCTTAAAAAGGTAGGTCTTTTCGGCTACAGGTAAACCCTACCCCCCTGAACCCTGAAACCTAAAGCCACCCAAACCTAGCTCAGGAAAAAAAAGAAAACCAAGGCCCCAGAGAGCCCAATACCCCTTAACTAGGGAATGTAGCTTAAATCATAGTATGAATCCCCTTTTGATTTAAGGTATATTCCTTAATTACGGGGTATTGGGCTCAACCCTACCCCCTGAACCCTGAACCCTAAAGCCACGAAACCCTAAACCCTAAACCCCCCTGGGGGCCTTCGCCGTGGAAGGTGCGGCGCGTCTTCATCCAGGGTGGAGGACTCCAGGGGCTGGCCTAACCCAGTTTAGGGTTTAGGGTTTAGGGTTTAGGGTTTTAGGGTTTTAGGGTTTAGGGTTTTAGGGAATTAAGGAATATTCCTTAAATCATACTAGGGATCCTAGTATAATTTAGGGGTATATTCCGTAATTAAAGCATGTTCGAGTCTCAGGGAAGTCATCGGCACTGTTAGGGCGGTACTGTAGGGTTCTATAGTAAGGCCCCTTTAAAGGGTTCTACACTAGGGCCCTTTAAGCGTACAGGGTTTAGGGTCTGGGGTGTTTGGGTTAAGTCATAGGGACCCTTAGGGGGGGTAAGGGGGAGGGGGGTAGGGGACTGTACTTCCTTAAACAGGCCTTATGGGCACTATGGCCCCCTACCCCCCCTCCCCCTACCCCCCTAAAGGGTCCCTATGCCTAAGGGTTCCTTCAAGGGTTTGCGTTCAATGGAGCCCTTATGGCCCTTAATAGTGGGTGTTTGCGGTATGTTAGAGGGTAGTTGGGGGGTGTAGGTAGAGTTTAGGGTTTAGGGTTTAGGGTTTAGGTTTGCGGGTTCCTTTAAGGGTTCAGGGTGTCGGCGCTCACACTCGGACAATCCAGGCGAGGGTTCAGGGTTTAGGGTTCACGATTTTTCGGTTCAGACTTTAGAGTTGAAGGTCCCACTTAGAGGATCATGGGACTTAGTAACTAGGGTTATAAGTAAGGTAACTATACTTATAACTACTTATAACCCTAATTGAGGTACTTATAACCTTACTTACTAAGTCCCATGATCCTCTANTTAGAGGATCATGGGACTTAGTAACTAGGGTTATAAGTAAGGTAACTATACTTATAACTACTTATAACCCTAATTGAGGTACTTATAACCTTACTTACTAAGTCCCATGATCCTCTAAGCAAACAGGAAGGTTTTTTTTTGGGATTTAAGAAAGCACAAAATGTCAGCCCAGCCGCCAAAATCTCCAAGGGAGCCCCCGCCACTCGCGCCGCATCTCGCAGCAGCGGGTTGATCGCTTCCTGCTTTCTACTTGGAGCTTCAATCGGTTTAGCGTTGAGGGTTTAGGGCTAGGGTCTATGGTGTGGGATTTAGGGCCTAATTTAGGGTTCAAGGTAATGTACACCCACCCTCGGGGACGCCGGTTAGTAGACCGCATTTCTTTCAGGACCTGCATGCCGAGTCGCCAATCTGTAAAAGCGAGGAGGGGTTGGTTAAAAGGACATCTACATTGCAGCAGAATTGCATCTCTTCTGAACCAGGTTTTAACGCGATCTGAGCCTTTGTAGCTTCACGACGAAGGAGCTGGACTTTCTCTCTCATGCCCGGAACATTGAACTTCTGGGAACATCGCCTAGAAACAGTAGCAGTAGTAGTAGTGGTAGTGGTAGTGGTCGTGGTCGTGGTCGTGGTCGTGGTCGTGGTCGTGGTCGTGGTCGTGGTGGTGGTGGTGGTGGTAGTGGTAGTGGTAGTGGTAGTGGTAGTAGTAGTAGTAGTAGTAGTAGTAGCAGTAGTAGTAGTAGTAAAAGTAGTAGTAACAGTACCTCGGCACGCAGACCCTCAACATGTGCCCCAACAAGATGGGGCAAATTCAACACATATCTCATGCCTTAACAGACCCCGTTTGGGTAGGGCTTCAGATGTAGGGAAAAGCTGAACTCTCGGCCTGAGATCACCCCAAACGGCCGTGCCTCGTAGCGCGCGAGGCTGAAACCTTTCAGGTCCATGTCACCTGCGGGTGTTTGTCACGATCTTGCTAGTCTGGCGAGGCTCACGAGCCTAGCGCCAGCAGCCCAGCAGCAGAAGTAATAGTGTAGTGAAAAAAGCAGTAGCAGCAGCAGTAGCAGTAGCAGTAGCATAACCGTGGCAGTAGCAGTAGCAGAAGCAGGAGCAGGCGCAGGCACAGGCACAGGAGCAGGAGGAGCAGGAGCACGAGAATGAGTAGGAGCAGCAGCAGTGGGTAGCACTAGCAATGGCAGCAGTGCTGGTAATAGCAGTAGTGGTGGTGGTGGTGGTGGTGGTGGTAAGTGGTGGTGGTGG
>BGNK01001349.1:0-99338 GCA_003297005.1 Symbiodinium sp. clade A Y106 | reverse complement strand
GTGGTGGTAATGGTGGTGGTGGTGGTGGTGGTGGTGGTGGGGGTGGTGGTAATGGTGGTGGTAATAGTAGTAAGTAGTAGTAGTAGCAGCAGCAGTAACAGTAGCAGTATCAGTAGCAGCAGTAGCAGTAGCAATCACAGTAGCAGTAGCAGTGGCAGTAGTAGTAGTAGTAGTAGCAGCAGCAGCAGGAAGAGTAGTAGTAGTAGCAGGAGGAGTAGTAGTAGCAGTAGTAGTAGTAGCAGCAGCAGTAGTAGCAGGCAATGTTCAATAGACAGTTCAGAGAGATGGCATTAGCAGTGTTGGCAGTAGGCGCCACTGTTGAAACAACGGCAGCGGTATGGATGTTGCTGGTGAGAGTCACAGCAGCAGCTGCAACAACAAACATCAGCAACCTTACCATTGGAGTGCTTTCGGTTATGGTAACTGCGCGAAGACTGCGGTTTAAACTGCTGCTTCCTGTTATGCAGGCAACCATACAAGCAGAATGAAAGTTTACCACAACCAACTGCGACACAAAGCAAACCATGTAATTTGGCCCAGAGTTGCAGTAGACCTCAATCTTCAACCCTCCGAGGATTAACCCGGGGCTGGCGCATGCAGAATGGTAAATTCAATGTTTTCCGGTCGCTGGTGTTTCCAATATGGGCTTCACAGGGGTCTGGGCAGAGTGAGTGAGTCAGTGTCGACCTGGGATGCTCTCCGGCCTACGGAAACGGTCCCTCTCGCCTTCGTTGCAGATACTGAGGCCTGCGGCTTTGTGCCCCTGACTATTCATGAGGTTTGAGTTCAAGGTTTCAGGCTTCAAGCGTTCCACCCGCTGCAGGTTTGTCAAGAACAGCTAGCAGCTAGCAGCTAGCTCCATCTCGGCTATTGAATTCCCCATCACCTCCCTGTTGGGATGAGGCGGCCGCCCCCTCACCCGCAGGCTTGCTCATCATCTCCCCTGAATTAACCTTAAAACCAAACCATCGTTCCCAATATGCCTTCCTTGAGATCGCCGCAGGTCCACGAATAGAGCGAGAAGTCACAGGAGCCGATAGGAACCCTTCCTCAGCGTTTTCGCGAAAAGCCGGGATGCTGCTTCAGTACACAGAAGGGACTGTCTGCTGTTACAGTTGCCACTGCCGCAGCTTCTCTTCCCCCTCCTCCTTCTCCCATTCCTCCTCCTAGCAGACTACCGCAGCGACCACGATAACGAACGCCGCTGCACCACTACTGCTGCTGCTTTTGCTACCACCACCACCACCACAACTACTTGCTGCTGCTGCTGCTTCTACCGCTACTGCTACTACCTCTACTTCTACTTCTACTCCTACTCCTACTGCTACTCCTACTTCTACTTCTACTGCTACTGCTACTACTGCTACTACTACTTCCTCTTCTACCCCTGCTATTACTACACTACCACTGCTAGAGAGAACCTACACTGCTCTGCAACTTTCTGGCCAGGCGTCCCAGATTGTAGCCGAGACCTCCATAAGAGTAGCTTGGAAGGAAGCAGGGGCCTGGTTTTCAGGGTCATGCTCTTGGTTTAGGGTTTAGGGTTTAGGGTTTCGGGCTTAGGGTTTAGGGTTTAGGGTTTAGGGCTTAGGGTTTAGGGTTTAGGGTTGGGATATTGGTTTGTGCGGTCTTCGGTCTGGGCTGAAAGTTGGAGCCCTTTCTTTGCAGCTGGGCTCTTAGACTCAGCCAGCAAGTCCGCCCACGCTCTGACACTCAGTTCTGCTGACTGAGGTTCCAAACGCTGCCCTAGAATCATGGGCTCGGATCTACGGCACTTCTTCTTATCCACAGCCAGAGACCCTGCTGCTGTTTCTCAACCGGTTCAGGGTTTAGGGGCCCTAACCCCTAAGTCCGAAATGGAACTGAGGGTTTGGGTTTGGGTTTACGCCGGGTTGCGACTCGGGCTCCGACTAACAAACTCGGACCAAACACCACCCCAAAACACGTATTTATTTGTATATGAATGTGTGCGTATCTGTACATGTGTATATATATATATGTTATAACGGATCGCACTCCTCCTGATTTTGCACCAACAAAGCAACCCTTCCAAACCCCAATACACAAAGCAGCTCCCCAAATCTGCGCAATAATCCATGGCAAAATTCCAAATCCTACCTACTCCTCAAGAAACACACACAGATCCTAAACACACTCCCAAAGCATCGCCAATAACGATTTCCATGATCTATCAAAACCAGTGCCACCCAAATCAGAAGCAAAACACAACAACCTCTTCACCTATCCTCAACACACCTGTCCACTTCATCTGAGCAATCCAAAACAGGCTAGAATATCAAACACTAGAGCTGTCCTCCTCAGTGCCACTTCCGCAACCAGATGTACAAGAGCACCGTTAAAACAAGAACAGCCAAAAAACACAAGAAGTGCGTCTGATCCCGCTGACTAAGTCACATCTGAAACCAGGTCTGTACATTGTCATCTACTCTTTCTCGAATCTAAGAATCAAGTTCGTCGTTGGAAGCTGTGTCTCGACATCAAGCGACAGCTACTGCTTCGGGTTCTTTTTCAAGTTGCAGTCAGTGTCAAAGTGATAAAGCTGGCCATAGTAATCGCTTTCATGTAGCATAAGTTCTGCCATGCGGGGAACTGTACCTGGAGGGTTGTCTTCCCCAAAGGGTCCAAAGTACCTATATAGTAGAATGTAGGGTTTCTATATTAGGAATTACTATGATGATTTAAGGAAGTATCCCCCCTAACAGTACCTAGGACCCTTTGTCTTCTTCACCATTATACTATACTTATAAGAAGGAACCTCCACAATAGTATAGGTACTTATTAAGGCCCCTATAGTACCTGGGACCCTTTGGGTTCTTCACCATGGTTAAACTGCTGTCCAAAGCCTGCAAGGCTCGCGAGTCCACTGCTGCAGCCTCAACTTATCCTCGACATTAGAATCACGAGTACTATAGGGGCCTTAATAATTACCTATGCTGTTTTGGGGGTTCCTTATTATAGTTATAGTATAATGGGCCCCAAAACCCTATTCTAATTATAAAGGCCCCTAGAGTAGTGTACTGACCCACGTTCGGGCATCAAAGATCTTTCCTGCTCATACTTACCCTTCTTGCTCATCCTTTCTCGAATTTGTTTGCCGTATTTCGGCATCTCAAGTTCGTATTGGCATGGTGATGCTCTGATGCCAGTTTGTGGTCAGCTGTTTCATTACATCTCGGTAGGATGCCGTTAATAGACAGCTTATCCTTCCCGAAACCGTCGACGTGTGGTTGATGTAGCATGCAGTAGCAGCAGCAGTCCTTGTCGCTTTGGTCGTGGACGTGTCGCCGTCGTCGTAGCGGTGGTAGGAGTAGTGGTAGTAGCAGTAGTAGTAGTAGTAGTCGTCGTAGTAGTAGTAGTCGTCGTCGTCATCGTCCTTGTCGTCGTCGTGGTAGTAGGAGTAGAGGTAGTAGTAGTAGTAGTAGTAGTAGTAGTAGTGGTGGTGGTAGTGGTAGTGGTAGTATAGTGGTAGTAGTAGTACTAGTGGTAGTGGTAGCGGTAGCGGTAGCGGAAAGGGCAGCGGTAGCGGTAGCGGTAGTGGTAGTGGCAGTGGCAGTGGCAGTGGTAGTAGTTGTGGTGGTGGTGGTAGTGGGAGTGGCAGTGGTAGTGGCGTAGTTTTGTAGTGGTGCAGCGGTGTAGTGGTGTAGTGGTGTGGTGGCAGTAGTCGTCGTCGTCGACGTCGTCGTAGTGGTAACGATGGTGGAAGCCGCAAGAGTAATATGGAACCAGCATAGCAGCAAGTCTCACGTGGCGTTCTTTCACAAAACTCTCTCTCACAATACAACTCGGATGCTTTCGAATAATTGAAATCATAGCATTCTCCCCTTGACCTGCCTCGGTGAGGATCGAAGTATGCCGTCAAGACCTCCTGCCTTCGTCCTGCTGTTGGTGTAGCCTACGGGTCTAACACCCAATAACTAGGATACAAGGATGCAGGGTCGTAGCTGCAGTTTATCAGCTTGGGGGAGTGTATGATACTTGCTGAATCGGACTACGTATTCGGACCAGGGTCGGTTAAGGGTCCAATGGTTCAATGTTTAGATTTCGGTACGTTCCATTGCCTGCGATTAGCTGACATCGGAAGGTTCCACAACCATCTTCGGTTAAGGGCAATAGCAGTTACCTGACAGAAGCAGGCGTACATACACTTGTGCATACCACTCGTTCAAAAGCATACATACATGCGCCGATGCATGCGTGTATGTATACTGAACAACATGTCACGGAGTACAAGACAAAATCGGTACTGCTGCACAGTAGTGGGAAGTATCAAGAACCGTACATCTGTGCTTATATATATATATGTGTGTGTGTGTATATACACATATGTATGTATGTACGTATGTATGCATGCATGTATGTACACATCAATGATTTATACATGAATGAATGCCTGAATAAATGAATGAATGAATGAAGGAAGGAAGGAAGGAATGGAGTGTAACGCAATGTAATGCAATGTAATGTAGTGTAGTGTAGTGCAATGTAACGTAATGTGATGTAATGTAATGATGGAGGTATGTATGCATGCATGCAGGTGTATGTATGCACCTATAGCCTAACAAAACGCATGAACAGATGTGTAAAAACAAATGCAAACACATACATGCATGCATTAAAAAATACACAAATACACATGTCCTTACGCGTATATGTATCTGTATGTGCATATGTGAATGAATGTATATGTCATATGTACAACGTATATGTTTACGCAACTCCACATGCATGCATGTACAAGTGCGCATGTACATGCACATGTATATGCGTATATGTATACAGCTGAATGCTTAAACTATAGAAAAGACCTAGAGAGAGAGAGAGAGATGACTTTATGTGCTCACTCAGCTACTTTGCGAGGACATCTCTGTATACACACGCTGACAGTTGTTTGTATATACACATCATGCTCTCCTGCTTCGCCGAACCCTAAACCCCGAAACCCTAAACCCTGACCCATCAACCCTAAACTCCAAAACCCCAAACCCTAACCCTCTACCCCTTCGAAGGTAGTCCTGCGAAAACGGAAGCTCAGCACGACTGGAGGCCGTAGCCGTATGGGGCTTGGTTTCGACGCACACACTCGCACAAGGCTGGCATGGATTCAAGTCCTCGAGCTTGCTGCCGTTACATGACAGCTAGTGACGACGATTATGCACACATCCAAACAAAGAAGAACCAACGAAGAGGAAACAGCTATGGCAGCTCAGGGGGATCACGGTACATCGGCGGTCGTCGCTGCATTATCGCCCAAATCGACGCATAGACGCTTGCAGGAGTTGGCACATCCGGCGACACTGTTGCGGCCCCAAAGGGCGGCGTGGACGTCAGGGCCGGTGCAG
Organism: Symbiodinium sp. clade A Y106; assembly: GCA_003297005.1. NCBI lineage: Eukaryota > Dinophyceae > Suessiales > Symbiodiniaceae > Symbiodinium > Symbiodinium sp. clade A. The sequence continues at coordinate 93,978 of BGNK01001349.1, read as the reverse complement.
AAGAGCCCGGCACACTGCAGTCAAGGATCTCCACCTCCCCGGCTCTGCCAATAATGTCGGCGACAAGGTAGAGCTCAGCATCCAAGGGCACCTTGATGCCATCTTCCAGCACGAGGCGGCCGATAACTTCACCATTCCTGTAGCCCACGAGCTCCGAACCTCCACCGGTCACGTGGAGCCCGCAGGTGTCGCCGATTTCAAGCGTGGCTGTATTCCAACCAGCAAGAGCTGCCGCGCGACTGGGCAACACTCCTGGCGGATAAGAGCGACCGTTGATACGGAGCATTCCATCACCGCGTAGCACCCAAGTGTCGGGGAAGTCGGCCCAGCATAAGCCTTGCTCGTTCAGCTTCCCGATCTCCTCTGGGCAAAGGCGCGTGATGCCCATGTCCAGGCCAGAAGACCAGGTGTCCACATCACTTTCGATCTTTACCTCCGTGTAGTAGTCGCGAGACCCGCCTCGGTCCGCCATAGCAATGGGCCCATCCGAAACCACTATGCAGTGGCCCTCCGGTCGGGTGTAGTGGTCCATACGTTTCGCGATCGCATCGTCTTGGACAAGCTCGACCCCGTGGCCAGCATTCCTGTCGTTCCACTTCGCTCTCAGCGTGCTGCGCCGCAAGTGGGTGGCCGTGGCGAGTGCTGAGATGATAGAGAGCCCCGATGTTTTGAAACCACACCAAGGCTTAGGCCTAGGCCGCCAAGGCCTAGGCCTTTCAAGGGAGCCGACGCTGTGAACCGGCGACAGCGGCGCGTTGGTGCCTGTGGCCGGCGGGCAGAAGGACAGCATGGGAGCAAGCTCTACAGTTGACCCGTTGAAGGTCCCAGATTCATCCGTTTGGGCGATGGCTTTTGAAGTCTGGGTTGAGGAAGACCTTTACATTCTTTGTCTCAGCAACTTTTTGCTAATGCTCAAAGCTCTAAGACATCCGAGCAGGTGCTCCATAGAAGCAGCAATCAGCCGCACTTTGGCAGTGAATTCCCGCTTTGAGCCGGCCAGTTTAGGGTTTAGGGCAGGAGAACCAAGCCCCTGAATCCTGAGCTTCACACCCCTAAACCACTACAACCGTGCATCCAAAACCCCAATGGTAACCCCAACATCTCATAACAAACCTTGAACCCACCCAGAGCTCTACAAGCACTCAACGCCCAAACTAGGGGTCTGCGTGACCAGTAGCTTGCGCCACGGAAGAAAACAGACCGAAAATGAACCTCTCCACGAGCGACAAGCACGTCGCACAAACCCGAAGCTTGCGACTGGCATAATCTGAATGCTACGGTTTTCAAGCGAAGTCAACCGAAGGCAAGACACGATCATGCTTCGGCGAGTCTCACAAACATAGATGGGATCGGCTACAATATGTTTGGAAGGCAATTGCAATTACCTGCAACTTGAAACCACCAAACCCTAAACCTGAACCCGAAATTTACTTAGGGAGCCGGGAACACGAAAGCGGGAGCTCCTGGGCTCATTCGCTTGAGAGTCTCCGCGGAGGCCTGCAGGAATCTAGACTCATGGACAGGGCTTAGAACGGGTCGCCTGGTAGATGGCACAGTGTCTCGACAAGTGTCATGCATGAAGAAGAACATGTGCAATCACTGCAGCTCCTACAGTAGTCAAGGGTAATCTTGCCTCAAGTCAAGCTCCACTGGACAAAACGCAAGCAATTACAAGCCTGGTCGACTTCATGTCAAAATAAAGTAGTAGCAGTAAGTAGTAGCAGTAGCAGTAAGCAGCACTGGTAGTACTAGTGATTAGTCGTCGTCCTAGAAGTATACGTAGTCGTCGTCGCTCCGATTGTGGTGGCAGCCGTGATCGAAGGAGCAGTAGTAGTAGCGAAAGCAGCAGCCGTCGTTGTACTACTACTACTACTGCTACTACTACTACTACTACCACCACAACTACTACTGCTACTAGCAGTAGTACTAGTACTAGTACTAGTACTAGTACTAGTACTAGTACTAGTACTACTACTACTACTACTACTGCTACTACTACTACTGCTACTACTACTACTACTACTACTACTACTTGCTACTTGCTACTTGCTACTTGCTACTTACTACTTACTACTTACTACTTACTACTTACTACTTACTACTTACTACTTACTACTTACTACGTACTACTTACTACTTACTACTTACTACTTACTACTTACTACTTACTACTTACTACTACTACTACTACTACTACTACCTGCTACTACTACTACTACCTGCTACTACTACTACTACTACCACCACTACTACTACTACTACTTCTACTACTACTACTACTACTACTACTAGTACTACTACTACTACTAGTACTAGTACTAGTAGTAGTACTAGTAGTAGGAGCATCCTGGCCTCCGTGAAGCTACCTCCGAAACCGCGCCATGGTCGCGGCTGCACGGCACCTGGGTTTTAGGGTTGTAGGGGTTTAGGGGTGTAGGGGTTTAGGGTTTGATGCCTTGGGGATTTGCAGCTTCAACCCCACTTGAAGGCTCAAGGGACTTAGCACGTAGGTTATAAGCAGGGTTGTAAATCCCTTAACTGGGGTTACTGACCTAGAAGCCTGCTTATAGCCTACTGACTAAGTCCCCTGATCCTTCAACCCCAGCGCCTCAATCCTGGGCCTTGTAAGACTAGACCAAGACATCACGAAACCCTGATAAAAGCCATTCTAGCGCAGACAATCCTATAACATGCCTGTAGATCCGCTTCCATAGTCATGGCTGCATAACACCTTGTTAGCCCATATGGGTGCTCTCTTAACTATCCCTTCCAGTGTCCTTTTCTATAGGGATAGAGTACTATTTGGGGACCCAGACAGACACTTTATTTTGGAGAATTAGCCCATATGGGAGTTTCCGAAAATAGGGGGCCCTAATATAGTACAGTCAATAGAAATTAGGATTAGAAGGACCCCAACTTAGTTGCTGAGTTCATAAGCCCCAAAAAGTGTACACTTTCAGTTTTATAGTGGGTAATATGATCCCGATGATCCCAAAAAGTGTAAAGTGTATCCACTCATATAAGCCAACATAGGGTAACAGCCCCTAATTTGCGGAAACTCTAAACCCTAAACCCTCTATAGAACCCTTATAGATCCCTCATAGTAACCCTTTGAAGGAACCCTAAGATATATCATATATCCCCTAATTTTCGGAAACCCTAAACCCTAATTAAACCCTGTATAGAACCCTTATAGATCCCTTATAGGAACCCTTTCAGGAACCCTTTCAGGAACCCTTATAGATCCCTTAAAGGTACCCTTGTTGTTTGGGAAACTCCCACAAAGCCTTCGCGCTAGAGGCCACCTGCATGGACGAACACGCCCGGCTCTTGAGCGAACTCAGACGGATCCTGTCGGGCTTAGGGTTGAGGATTTGGGAGTTTCCGAAAATAGGGGACCCTAATATAGTACCCTAAATAGTAGGATCCTTATTATAAGGACCCCAAATAAGGTACCCCTAATTTCGGAAACCCCCATTTAGGGTTTAGGTCCGTTTAGGTTTAGGATTTAGGGTTTAGGGTTTTAGGGTTTAGGATTTAATGTTCAGGATTTAGGGTTTAGGTTTAGGATTCAGGGTTTAGGGTTTTAAAGGATTTAGGATGAGGGTTTAGGGTCTAAGGACATGTAACCTAGCTTCATCGGGCTTTATACGATGTCATGAGGGGTTCCAGTTGTGTAAGGTGGTTGTCGAGTTTTAGACGGGCTTTACATAGGTCTTGGGCTTCGGGGTGGAGATAACAGTGTAATAGGATTGGCGTTCAGGGATTAGGGCTCAGGGCTGAGGCATTTGGATTTGAAGTTTAGGCTGCTTTCGGCTTTAGGATGGAGCTTATAATTCATGTAGACCCCTGTTGAATAGACTCCCTTCCCCTAATATGAGGATCCCCAAACCTGTATCAAAGGTCCATATTAAGCCTTGTGTGTCGCCAGGGCTTTGTCTAGCAGGCGTTGATCCTGGCTTTCGGGCTTATGCTTTACGCTCTCGTTTGCATGCTTGACTAGGACTTTATAACAGTTTTCCCAGAGAGCCCAATACTGGTCTGTGAATGTGCTTGAAGCTCCTTACTTAAGGGGCTCCCTGTTTAGGTCTCCAAAGAAATACAGCGCCCTTATAAAAAGACCCTCCTAACTGAGAGAACTACTCAAATGTCCGGCTAAGCGACGATGCGGGCTTGATGCAGATCTGTTGACACGCGTTGGCGATTTTTGGGGTTGTTCGATATACGGTTGATGTTATAAATCCTGCATTACCCACAACAAGGAATATTCCATTATTCCCATAGCCTAGGGTCCTTAAAGTAATGCAGGATATATATCATCAACCGTAGTGAGCTGCAGTTACAAGAACTTCGAAAGACAATACAGAAAGGTCGCCCGACTGTTTCAGATGCCTAGGGCTAAAGGGGTTTAGGGGTTTAGGGGTTTAGGGTTTTTGGTTTAGGGTGTAGGGGTTTAGTTTAGGGATAAGGGCTAGGGTTTCTCAAGGTTTTTGCAATCCAGCAACATCCTACTGGACCTTCACCCCCTGAGATGCAACCGACATGTTTGCACAATTGACTGAACACCTGCGGATGATCGATCTTCCCCTACCTTCATCGGGACTGCATAACAGGGAACCGGCTGTTATTGTGAAACTGCGGAAACTGATTCATGAGGCGTCTACATGAGGGTGCCACCCCACGACCCTCGACCATTTTGAAGAACCCTAAAGCCCAACCAGAAAACTCCAAGCACAAGCTTTGAAGCCTTTGCACAGCCAAAAGGTCTAAGGTTTACACAGGAGTTGAGGGTTTAGGAGTCTAGGGTTTTGGGTTCAAGGATCCACACCTCTACTAGCCTCTGCGAAGGAAGCAAGCGCAGGCGCTCCACTTTGGGCCCCGCCTCAGAGTAGGATTACGAAACCAGGCCAGGAAGTTCCCGAAGAGCCCCATGTCTTTGACGGTTGGGGGGTTAAGGGGCCCAGTGCCCCTCACTAAAGGAAGATACCGTAGATCATGGTGTTCGGTACATGTCTTATCTGAGTTTGGGTTCCAGGATTACTGGAAGGAGCCAAGAACACGGTCGGAGCTTTCGGATGGAAAGGCTCCAACACCACACTGAACAGTTTGGTCTTCGGGTTCAGGGCATTAGCGTATTAGGATTTTGGGTTGAGGGCTTCCCTCAAAAACAGGCATCCTAAGTTGGGATCCACGCATCAAGACCCTATTTTTGAGAGTTGGGGAATCCAGCCTTTGCCAGCTTCAACCTCCCTACTGGGGACCTTAATAATTCGACGAGGGTCTGGTGGAGTGGTGGAGTCTGTGGCCTGCCGATACCTGTAGCCGAAAAGACACACCTTTTTAGGGTTCCTTATTATGATTTCTGTATATAGTTCCTTAAAAAGGTAGGTCTTTTCGGCTACAGGTAAGGCCTCTGGTTTAGCGTTCAGGTTTTAGGGTTACGCGCTTAGTTTTGCGATGGTGTTAGAGCGTAGCTTAGGATTGAAAAAGGCTTGGCTTGAGGGTCCACTACTGACTACGAGGTTACAGTTTAGAGGCAGAAAACTGTATCTGCTGTATGTCAATTTCGTGAAGGAACCACAGCACTTGCTGAACCAATGGCCTTGGCTGAAGGCGGTCTGAAACAATTTACATTAATTAGGGTGCTTGCGGCAAGATACGGTGCACACTATATGGTTCTGAGACAAGACTACTCTGCCGCAAGTTGCGCATTCCTTGGAAATGCCGACGAGAGCCTACACCTCATGACGAAACCCGACATGTACATACACGCCCCAGTTAAACATACCGCAACCCCCGAAAAAAAGAACAAAGCGCCTGAAACACCCTAACTCAGCTACAAGGCCCTTGGACCCGTCATATAAATATAAATGCGAGTCGTAAAAACCCCAAATGATCCAAAGTTCCTTGTCAGGAACACCGTAAGCCCCAAACTCTAAGCCTAAACCCTACACCCAGTCAGCGGTCAGGGCACCTGGCTTCGAATAACAGTCGCGAGCTGAAATTTGGACCTGTCTTGCTGTTCGTGTCTAGGCTAGGGAGGGTTTAGGTCTAGGTTAGGTTTCAGGTTTTAGCTTGCTTGTTCTAGGGCTGTGGTCTTAGGGCTTAAGCTAGATGGGGTCTTCGGGCAAGTATTGAGTTTAGGGCTTGGAGCTTCGGGTGCCGGGATTAAGCTAAAGCTGTAATTAAGCCGCAAGGTGCATGCAGCGAATGTCAAGTCAAAAGGACCAAGACCTCAGTAAACCTAAACCCTACTTGAAGGCTCAGGGGACTTAGTAGGTAGGTTACAGGGTTTAGGGTTTCGGATAAACACCTATCTTACTCACCTGCAAGTGGGCTATCGACAGAACTTCGACATGTGGCTAGATAGTGCAATCTGTTTCCTGCTCTTGTGCCACCTTCCCGACATCATCGAAACAACATATTTGGTCATACATACTGCTGCTACTGCTATCGTTCCACCTTTTCCTGCTATGATCCGCAGCAACTACTCCTCCTCTCCTAACTACTACTACGACGATGTACAAGCCTGCAGACCCTTAAACCCGAAGCCTAAACCTTAAACGCCTGCAAACTGCACCCTAAAACCTGAACCCTAACCCCTAAATTACTAAAACCCTGAACCCTAAACCCCTAAACCCTAAACCCCCAACCCTTAAACCCCTCTCTCTCTCTCTCTGTCCCTCTCTCTGTCTCTCTCACGGGCACTCGAAGCGTCAGGCCTGGCCGAAAGGCAACATCTGTGCCACTCGTAAAACTACAGATAGCAAAATTCTTGAAACTCTAATTAACCCTTAAACCCCTAAACCTACGTAAACCTAAACCCCAAACCCCAAAAATGCCCTTAAACCCTAAACCTATTTAATCCTAAACCTCACTCCCTGGCTCGCCTACTCCCAGATGCACAGGCCAGGCGTCGGCAGCGTCTTTGGCTACCTGCTGGCAGGCTCTCCAGCCTTACTTAAAGGATCATGGGACTCAGCAACTGAAACGGGTTCCCTAAAGGGTTTCTGAAAGGGTTCTACAAGAGATCAGTAGTGGTTGCAAGATCATGGGACTTAGTCACTCTGCTTATAAATCAAGTAACTATACTTATAGTTACCTCGACCCCAATGAAGGTACTTGTAACCTTACTTACTAAGTCCCATGATCCTCCAAGTAGACCCCTAAACCCTAAGATCCCCTTGAAGGTCCCTTGAAGGGAACCCCAGTCCCATGATCCTCGAAGTAGCTTACATTCTTGGTCTAGGACTTCGGATTCAGGCTCGGGTTTTACGAGTTACTTTGGGCTTGAGGTTAGTCAGCCTCGGGGTCTGACTTGGGACAAAGGCTTCAGTTCTTGGAGAGTTGGGGCTTGAGGGTTTGGGGGTTTAGGGTTTAGGGATTGCTTGGCTGTAAAGTCTGAACTTCTGATTGCGTTGGGTTTTGGTGCACCGAAGGCTACGGAATTTCAAAAACAGCGGTCCCTTAGTTTAGACAGTAGACAACACCACTAAAAGGGTTTTCGAATCATTGCAGCAATGTTTAGGGGGCCTAAATTTTACAACGTAATTGTAGGGACTGTCAGAGGATATGGTTACTAGTTGCTGACAGTCACAAACTACAATGACAGCCAATGTCGTGCGAACCCCTCTTGGTATCTTGGCATCCGGAATTGCCGGAGTTGACTGTACGGCTCCACACTCCAGATCGGGTCATGTACAGGAACATAAGTTTCAGTCAACCCTCGGATCGTTGTTCACGATTGGTATAGGATCCAAATTACAACTTCGGCGGCTGTGGTTTCTTGACCTTAATTAAACACCTGAATCTGGCCATAGCTAATGGGGCAGATGACCCTCAGCCAGCCCTCTTTGAAACTCATCCCTAAACAACCCTCAGCACTCTTTGAAAACCATAAACCCTATACCCGAAACTCGAAACCCTAAAACCAAAGCCTCGGCCCAGGCTCACTCGCGGCGCTGCGGCAGCGACGGCGAAGGCGGCGGCTGCTCGCATGCGTGCCGGCCTGATAAAAGCATGCTCTCGCAATATGCAACGGTTGCAATCGAAGAAGTAGAAGCAGACGTAGCACGAGCAGTAACAGTAGTAGGGCTAGTTGTTGTTGTTGTTGTTGCGCGGCAGCGCCGGCACCAGCACCAGGACTAGTACTGGCACCGGTACTAGTAAATGTGCTGCTCGTACGAGTATTAGTACTAGCACTAGCACTCAACCTAGTACTGGTACGAGGGGTAGACTTATGTCGCGGCAGCGTTCAAGAAGTCGCGGCACCACATGGTCACGCTGCATAAAGTGAAGTCGCGGCAGGGTCCCAAATGTCATTGCACAGAATGTGTTTATCTAGGGAATCCCCAAGTACACGCGGTGTTGCAAGCCGGTTCGGGCGAAGACTNAAGACTCAAAACATCAGAAATCAGGCCCACGCGCTGGCAAACTGCAAGCTTTTCCTAGGTCATAACATGCGAAAACATGGGAATCCCCATTGACACGCGCCCTTCAGTAGCAGTAGCAGTAGCAGTAGCAGCAGCAGTACCGCTTCCCCCATGTCCACGCGCACACGCAACGAAGCAGCAGTAGCAATAACAGTAGCAGTAGCTCAGCAGCAGCAGCAGCAGTAGCAGCAGTAGTAGTAGCAGCAGCAGCAGTACTAGCAGTAGCAGTAGCAGTAGCAGTCGCAGTAGTAGCAGTAGCAGTAGCAGCAGCAGTAGCAGCAGCAGTAGCAGCAGCATTTGTAGCAGCAACAGCAGCAGCATTAGGAGCAGTAGCAGTTGCGTTAGACATCTAAAAACCCCAGCTACACCCCGGGTGACGAGATCGAGAACAATCGCTAAGACCCATCTAAAACAAGCAGCAGCCAAGACATCATGACTACTTTCGATTATTNCGTTAGACATCTAAAAACCCCAGCTACACCCCGGGTGACGAGATCGAGAACAATCGCTAAGACCCATCTAAAACAAGCAGCAGCCAAGACATCATGACTACTTTCGATTATTGCCTCCTTAACTCGATAGGGCTAGGATATGCTTATCCTCATGTCCACGCTCACACGCAACGACTTCCGCTACACGCTATGACTTAGGTCCACCCCCCAGTAGTAGCAGTAGTCGTCGTCGTTGTCGATGAACAGGGCAGCTCCCATCCCCAAATCTCCAGAGGCTCAAAATTCAACGCTTCTGGGCACCCAACAACATCTGCCAGTATAGGGGCCGAATCGGGTCTGGTTACCTTATTAAACTTATTGTATAATAAAAGGGAACCTTCAGGAATAGTATCGGTTATCACTAATATATGCAAGCTGCCTGCAGGCTTGTTTGAGCTTTGGGGAATGCCCCACAACAGTCCCTAAACCCTAAACCCTCAACTCTACACCCTAAACCTAAACCCTAAACCCTCAACTCTATACACTAAACCCTAAACCCTCAACTCTATACCCTAAACCCTAAACCCTGGCTCCTTTAGCTGCCTCCGCGTTGGGCACGGTAGCCGCGCTACCAGGAAAGGCTGACACGGTGCAGCTGGCCACATGGCTCTCTGCGGAAAGGTTTTGGGGTGTAGTTCAAGGGTATAGGGTTTTGGGTTTATCGGGGTTTAGGGTTTAGGGTATAGAGTTGAGGGTTTAGGGTTGAGGGTTTAGGTTTAGGGTTTAGGGTACAGAGTTGAGGGTTTAGGGTTGAGGGTTTAGGGTCTGACAGTGTTGGGTGTTGGGGTTGGGGGCTTTACGAGGGTTTAAGGACGTTCGGGCTTTCGGGTGTAAAGCTCACGGCTTGAGGTCGAGGAACTAAGTATAAGGTAAACGAAAGAAGGTAGAAGTTTGCATGGACCAGGCCTATCCGAAGAACGGACTCGCCCCTATGGCTGAAAGCTGACATTATTGATATTGTGACTGTTATTAATGAATAGTGCTATTGCTGTTATGCTTGCTCTTCTTCACATCATCGTCATCATTCTTGTTACATGGGTGGGTGGGGGGNTGGGTGGGTGTTGTTACTATGATTATTAAACACGTTAGTTCTACTATTGCCGCTTAACATTATTCATGACATCATGGTTACTGGGCCCTACATACCTACCTATGTCCCTGCATAGTACAGAATAAGGTGGGTTCATTAGGTACTGCTATGCTTCGTAGCAGAAGTATCCCAGATTAGTACTTAGGACCCTTTGGGTTCAACCTCATCTGCACCCTACAGCCGTGAGCCTAACTCCAAGCCCTCAAACCCTCAAGCTCCAATCCCAAACCGCTTAACCCCTAAAACTTAGTAACTCTCATATTTGTTGGAGTGAGCTTTGACACCTGACTGCTCACATGTCGGCGGTGCCCTAAATTAGGGTTCACTGGCGAGTCCCTGATTACCAAAGATCGCACGCGCTGCGGATTACAATAGGGAAAGCCCATAGAGAAGAGCCAACGGGGAACCTTAGAGAACTACGTATAACTATACGACCCCAGCCCACCAGCCCCACAACCCCGAAGAACCCTCATCGCTAAACTCTTGTTCAGGGCTTTAGGGTTTCCGGGGCTTAGGGTTGCTTCACCATAACCCTACGACGAAACCCTAGCAAAACCCTACCAGCAACGGCAGAGACCCACTAAAAACCGAGGCAAGCACTGTCCACAGTCTGAACCCAGTTCATTAATCCCGAACCTACAAGCCCAGGTTGGCACTAACCCCTCTAGACCCTAGACCCGCAAACTCTCCCGAAAACCGCTACACTAAACCACCAGAAACCCTAAATCCCCAAAACCCGTATAGTAGCCCGGAGAGGTAACCCCTAAGGGAAACTTTATGTAGACAACCCTTTTTGAGCAGGGACTGCAATGCACTAAGCCCTGAATCCCTTCTCTTTGGAACCCTAAATCATAAACTTACTCCCCCAGTAAGCCACAGAATTGAAAGGTTAAACTTTCCGATTCCTACTAAGCTACAAGAACCCAAAAAGTTTAAAGGTTGGGTATTGGGGATCAAAGACTATACTTTTTAGGTCCTTATCATTGGCATTAAGGCCCCCTACCCCCCCTCCCTACCCCCCTCAGGGTCCCTATCATAAATCATAATTCCCCCCAGGACAGGTGCAGCTCCGTTCTGGTCTTGAACTCGACCTCCGGTCCTTTGCCAACCATGCCTCCGATCTAGGGTTTAGGGTTCAGGGTTTAGGGTATAAGTAACAGAGGGGCCTGAATAATTAGAATAGGGTTCAAATAAAGGGGTCTATGACGGTTCCTTTAAAAAGGGTCTCTCAGGGAACCGTAGGGGTTACCATAAGGGTACGATAATTTAGGGTCCTCAACCATTAGAATACAGTTTTGGCGCCCATTATACTATAACTATAACCCCCAAAATAATATAGGTCATTATTAAGGCCCCTATAGTAGGGTTTGGGTTAGGGTGCTAAGGTTTACGTCACAGCTTGCGCGGTGGGGATTATTTTGAAGTTCGTCTCATGGAGTATATATATATATATAACCGTACCATTCATGGGTGTAGGGTTTCGGTTTTAGGGTGTTTAGGGCTTTAGGGTTTAATCGATCTTTAATTTTAGGGTTTAAAGCTTTAGGGTATAACCTACCTGGGTCTCCTGATCACCTGATCCTACAGGTACACCCTACAACTGGAAGCCCCAGACCGAATAGCACCAAAGCCCTCGAAAGCCTTACATCCTGAAGCCGTCGGAGTCGAAAGCTCGAGAACTCTAACCCGGCCCTGTTGCCACCGCGCCATAATTAGAACGAAGCTTTGGGGCATGCACCCAGTAGAACAACAGTGGGTGCAGCACTACATTATCCAAAGCTCAAGGCCCGCCCACTCCCACCCCCTCCCAAGGTGCCTTTGGTACTGTGCCTGGGAGCGTTCCGCTGCAAACATGTCAGCTACAACACTCATTCAGGGCTGGGGCTTCGACGAACAACCGACATACACATTCAAAATCTGCAAAAGCTACACAGCTACACCTCCCAACCCACAGCCGCCAACCCGAAACTCAAAGTTTTTAACCCGAAACCCAAAGTGCCTAATTTTATTCCAGATTTTCCGGGCCATTTCGCAGCGAAGGCTGCTGTGGTGTCAAGGTACGGTCACTAGTCACGACTTGAACGCTGTGTAGCTCAAGTGTAATCCCGAGTTTCGGGTTTTACGGTGGGCAGAGACAAACCAGTCGATCCTTTCCAACAGGCTCCACGCCTCCGAAGTTGTGACAACAGCCCGGAGACCAGGGAAAGACAGTTGTCACAACTACAGGGAAATAAACAACAAATATATCTATACATGTATAACGTGTGTATATATATACATACATATGTATATACATATATATATATATGGTATGGACAGACAGAGGGACAGACGGACAGACGGACGGACAGACAGAGACAGAGACAGAGACGGAGACGGAGACAGAGACAGAGACCGCGACGGAGACGGAGACGGAGACAGACAGACAGACCGATGGACACACAGACAAACAAACGAACAGAGGGACAGAGAGGGACAGAGAGAGAGAGAGAGATAGGACATATAGAGATAGAGAAATACAGAGTTAGATGAATACATAGATAAATAGATAAACAGACATGTAGGTAGAACGATAGACAGGCCGACAGATAGATAGATGGTGAACACATGCTCTAGCAGTATACTACATATACAGATATTATATAATACCCCGTCTGTGGCATAACACCAATCTATAAGAAGTGAACAGATTGAGTCAAAGCCATGCCAGATGACGATAGACGGGCCGCGAACGGGGATTGGGACTTCGGGTCTTAGGATTTAGGGTTCAGGGTTTCGAACCTTAGGATTTAGGGTTTGGGGTTTAGTACAGCTACTACCCAGTACCCAGTACGTCGGCATCAGACCAGTCCAGGTACCGTTGGAGGTCAGCGGGTAAGGAGGTAAAGAAGCTGGTGTCCTGAACCCACAACCCTAGCAAGATATAAGTCTTCGGATTAAGGCTACTGTACTTGTCTCCTCACTTATAAACTCTCCACCAGTCACTTGATCCTTCAGGTAATTTCTCATCGAAAGTCTGGATCATGTAACAAGTCCCCTGGGTGTTGGGGGTTTTAGAGTCTGGGGTTTGGGGTTTTGGCACGTTCGAGGTCTCAGGTTTTAAGGCTTTAGGCTTTAGGGCTTTGGGTTTTAGGGCTTTGCATTTGGGATTGCGGCTTTGGAGCCATCACTGCCACTTGCCGGCACCAGCCCACCCCACACCGCCACAATACTGGTTTCCGGTAGCCACAAGAGCTGCAAGCTGCCCAGCACCCAAGAGAACTTGGCAAAGCTTACCTTTGGTTAGTAGGGACTGGAAGAATGGTAGTAATAGTAGTTATAATTGTACCCAATTCCTCCATTCCCTACTAACCAAAGTTAGGCAAAGTACGAGAGCTGGTGCCCGCCGAGGCGGAAGAGGTGCCGGGTCCGAAACTTTAGGGTTTAGGGTTTAAGGTTTAGGGTTGAGGGTTTACCAAAGCCGAGAAGTCAGAGAGCCCAATACCCCTTAATTAAGGAATATACCTTAAACTATAAGGGNGTTTAAGGTTTAGGGTTGAGGGTTTACCAAAGCCGAGAAGTCAGAGAGCCCAATACCCCTTAATTAAGGAATATACCTTAAACTATAAGGGGGTTCATATTCTGATTTAAGCTATATTCTTTTATTGAGGGGTATTGGGCTCTCTGGGGAAGCCAGAGGGTGAGCCGTGCGGTAGCTGCGGCCACTTGGGACAGAGTCCTCGACAGCAACTGTTGCAAAGGAGGGGCTTCGGGAACATCTGCCCGGGACCTCAACGAACACCAAGCTCCTGCATACTACAGGGGCCGAAATAATTACCAATACCATAATACCCCCAAATATAATTATAATATAATGGGCCCCGAAAGCCTTATTCTAAGTATTTTAAGGCCCCTATATTAAGAGCTTTGCGTGGAGGTCATGCTGGGCTTTCCAGCTCAGCCGGGCCCGAGATTCGTTGCAGGAGAAATCAGACTTTCCAGACACGAATAGGGTTGAGTGGTATAGTCATGGTATAGCATGGCACAGTAGTGTAGTATAGTATGGTATAGTAATTAAAGATTAAAACCATAAGTGGAAAGCATGAATTTGTATTCCGACCCCGATATTACCGACCCGAGGGTTCAGGGTCTCAGTGTTGAAAGCACTCACGTCAGGCATGATCTTGTGGTCTTGATGACACAGCTGTTGCATGCAGATGCCTGAGTGGCACAAGCGCTTGATCAGGGGCCAAAGTGGCCATGCAGCATTCACATGTCCGCAGTACAGTGTTAGTGCAAAGCACGACAAAGCAGGCATGTAATCGCTAGCACCACAGATCAATGTTGCATTCGCGGAAAACCCAATTCGAGTTTGAGCTGTGCTGATTGCCATNCTAGCACCACAGATCAATGTTGCATTCGCGGAAAACCCAATTCGAGTTTGAGCTGTGCTGATTGCCATGGCTAGTCTGAACGGGATCCCAGGGGAAGCCTCAGCACGTTACCTTCAGCAGGGTATGAGCCCAACGCTGGACGGTGAAGAACACGGTCCTAACTATGCCAGAACTGGTGATGAACCGCTGCGTGATGTGAGTGAACCAAGAGGCTCTGTNTCAGCACGTTACCTTCAGCAGGGTATGAGCCCAACGCTGGACGGTGAAGAACACGGTCCTAACTATGCCAGAACTGGTGATGAACCGCTGCGTGATGTGAGTGAACCAAGAGGCTCTGTGGATCCAGCTCAGACCATGAATGGGGCTCTGGGGACAATCCAGGCTCCTTCGGCACCCGTCGCTAGTGAAAGAGCTACGGGACAGCCGAACGCTGTCTCTGGGGATGGAGCTAGAAGCGCTAGTTTGGATGCTAGGCAACAAGTTCTTCCGAGCCCTGAGGGACGTGATTCGCCAGCTCAACCTCTACATGAACCAGGCCCCGAGCGTTCGCATGATGTTCCTATGTACACAGCGGATGGGGAACCCTTGTTTGCTGGGTTTCAACCGTCACCTCTACCTGGCCAGTCTCCGGTTTCAGAAACTGGGCCAGGGAACACCCGCACCGGGACATGGTTCTCTCGGTTGGGAGATTACATTCAGAGGAGAGTGGAGGTCACTTCTTGGTCTTCGGCTCAGTCTGCCGCTGCCCAGGTGGCAACGTGGCCTCCGGCACCGCAGGCGACTTCTCCGCGGATCAGGACACAACCGTTTGAGGAAGCGAGGGCACCTTCAAGTAGTGGATCAGCAGGGATTTCACCAGAGGCGTTGCAAGCTGAAGTGGCCAAGCAGTTGGAGGTTGCAATGGGAGGTGTGCTTCAGAGGCTACAGGTGGAGCGGACACGGACTGAAGAGGCGATGCAAGAGGCGCAGAGATTGAGAAGACAGCTAGAGCATCAAGAAGCACGAATGAGTGGGACTAGTTTGGAGTCGCCCTATGTAATGGTCCCTGAGCCTCCTCGTCTACCTCTTCTGAGCCCTGGAGTATGCCCAGAAGTTCCAACAGATCAACCTTCACGGGGTCCTTTTGAAAATGCTGGGGATCCTAATGTCCTTGGCCCTGCAGCTGTATCCCTTCGGGGTCCTGTAGAAGGTCCTGGAAGTGATCTTGTGCATCCTCCAGCACCTCTGCGCCTACGGGGTCCTCCTGGAAGTGATGTAGGTGCTCGACTACCTGTTGGGGATCCTAGTGCAGCTTCCGTGAGTAATGTCAGAAGTGTTTTGAGCGCTGGAGTATCAGAAGTTCCAGCAGATCAACCTCCACGTGGGTCCTTTTTCAGTGATGCAGCTANACCTGTTGGGGATCCTAGTGCAGCTTCCGTGAGTAATGTCAGAAGTGTTTTGAGCGCTGGAGTATCAGAAGTTCCAGCAGATCAACCTCCACGTGGGTCCTTTTTCAGTGATGCAGCTAGGACACGTGCCAGGTCGCAGTCTCCCACTGGTCCACGTGCGTTTCTTCAGGGTCTCTTTGGCTTGGGCAGTGGAACGCGTGATGACAGACCTACCATGGACAATGGCATGCAGCCTAGCCTCACTCATGCTCCTCCACTTCCACCACAACATGCACCACAACCTCCTCTACCACCCCCAATTCAACCTTCACACCAATCCAAGGAGCAGCGTGGCGATGATGGAGACCGTGAAGGGCAACTCTTGATGACATTGGCTCGGGGAATCGAGGCTCTCCTGATTCAACAGCAAGCAGGGAAGGGTGATCGTCCTGAGACAGTGAAGCCGGGGATAAGTGAGCTTCCAGTGCTTCCGGAGTACGAGCCGGCTACGGGGTCCATAGATCTTTTGCATTGGATCACCCACATCGGCCCCATCATGGAGGATCTCTCGGACACGAGTGCGGCTTGGTGGCATGCTACGATGAAGGACGCGTTGCAATGGTACTCCCAGTACAGCAGGGCAACTCCTCTTCAGAAGCTGCAGTTGAAACCGCAGCCTTCCCTGGAGCTTTCGAAACCTGAGTGGAGCCGCGTGGAGCGGCGCGCAACGGCCATGTTATTAACGGCCGTACCGAAATCGGTGCGGGAGGAGATCATCGCCTACGGTGAGGTCACGTCGCTCAGTGTGTTGTGCAAGCTCTATGCTGTGTATCAGCCTGGGAACCTTCAAGAAAAAGGGCTTGTGCTGCGTATGTTGGAGCAGCCGGAACCATGCAACACAGCTTTGGAGGCTGTGGAGGGACTACGACGCTGGAGCTTGTGGCGTACCCGGGCAACGACGATAGGCATGGCGGAGCCGGATGCTTCGGTTCTGGTCCGGGGGTTGGACAGGATCACAAATACTGTGATTCAGGGAAGCGGTGAACTTTCCTTTCGGGTCAGCTTGATTCGGAGCACGCTGCAGGTAGGCGTGAGCCCGAGCGCATCCACGGTGACTTCCTTTCTTCAACACCTTCAAGCTGAAATGGAGCAGCAGGCCCGATTGGGGGCCACCAGAACAGGAGGAGAGGCGGCGCCGTCGTTGAAGGCTATCACAACCACCTACACTTCAACTCCCAATCCTTCCCCGGACAACTCAACTTCTACTCCCACTACCCGGCCGAGCAATGGTGTGTGCAAGTTCTTTGCAGGAGATCGTGGGTGTCGACGGGGGAACACATGCCGGTTCCCTCACACGTGGAGCCTTTTGGAAAAGGGCGCCCGATCCAAGAAGTGTCTATGCTGCGGAGCGGTGTCTCACAAGGTGAGAGATTGCAAGGCGCCGGGTGGAGGAGCGACCTCGACGAGGACTACTACGACGCCGAAACCGGGTTCCCAAGGAGCAGGCGAGACTGGCTCGACTTCTCCTACAGCTTCTTCGCCGGACGCGAACGCCCGCAGGGTCACCTTCAATGGTGAGGCGGTGCAGACCAAGGCCTTGACAGTCCTGGAGCAGGTGACCTGTTTGCCATTGTTTCGGTCTGTGATGAGTGCAGCTTCTCAGTGGTCGCATGGACCCCCGCCTTCTCCCAGGTCCAGGGCAGCTTTGATGGATTCAGGGTCCACCCATGTGCTACGAGGACCGTACAGCCCCGAGGAATGGGAGAATGCCAATGCGGTGCAAGTGAAGTTGGCAGGTGATGCCGTGGCTTCCATGAGGCAGACGGATCGGGGTACCTTGCTCAATCCCGATGATGTGGCGCAGGTGATTGTGCCTTTGGGAAGAGTAATATCAACCCTTGGTTTCCGTCTCAACTGGACCCCGGAGGTCTGCCGACTGGAAGGCCCTGATGGTGAGATGTTTCCGCTATCCGTCATCAATGGATGCCCTGAGGTTGATGATGATGTTGAGAGAGAGTTGATCTCACGACTTGAAGACTCTCATCTTCCCAGCCTCCAGGAGAACACGGAGGCATCAGTTCAGAAGCTTAAGAAGGTCCGGGCCAGTTGGTGGTCGTGTTTGATCGACTACGTGAAGAATACCAATGTGGCTGCAGGACGAGAGTCTGTGGAAAAGGCAACCTTTCTGGGCTACAAGGACGTCCTTCAGAAGTTGATGGTGATCAGACAACCAAGGGAAGGAATCTGGGACCAGATGAAGCTGTTGAGCTTGAACCGGAGGTCCCGCAAACGTCTTCTTCGTTCTTCCTCATGGGTGCTGAGGTGGGATTCTCCTTCGGTGGACCGCATTGCTGATCCTCTACGTCACCTTAGTTTGCAGGGTGATACCATCTACGTGAATATGAACACTATGTTGGTCGACAACAAGTTCGAGTACCTATGGAGGATTGTGATGTGGGCCGCGACCAATGGGAGGATCTCGTCTGTGGTGGCCCGAGATTGTGGAGCCAACCCTTTGGACAGAGCAATTACAGCGGTGCATCGGAGCAAGGTACATCTGCTTCATGCCTTGGCGGCAGCAGGTCGATCCCTCTATGGCGGGGGAACTCCCAGGTTCTTGGTTGAGGATCTGGAGAAAAAGAGCGCACCGGGGTACGACAGTACTTCTTTGTGCCCGGCGTGGACGGACACCAAGGATGCGCGGGAGTACCTCGACGAGATGGGCATTGTGGATGCCTCTGTTATCAAGTTCACAGGTGAGAGCTATGTGAGAATGGCAAAGCTGAACAGCGACGCGGCTTGGAGATTGCATGTGGCTCAGAACCACCAGCCGTTTCGCCGTGATTGCGCAGTGTGTGTTCGGAACAGCGCTGCCGGGCATCAACATCGATCTACGATGCACCCGATGGCCTACAGCTTGAGTGTGGATGTGGTTGGGCCGTTGAAAGGGAATGGAAAATCTCCAGATGGGAAGTTTTTCAAGTATTTTGTGATCGGTGCTATGAGAATCCCTCAGGTTGAAGGGGCAGAAGGTCACCCAGAAGTTCATGGTCATTCTCTACCACCTGGTGTGGCGGAAGAGGAGGAGGACATCTTGTCTGATGATGAAGAGGGTGAGGTGGCTGGAGATGCTCCTGAAGGGGCTGGTGTTGGTCTTGATGATGTGGAGAAAGAGGAGAAAGCTTGGAAGGACCTCAAGAAGACCTTTAAGGACCCGATCGCCACCACTACCTTGTACTTTGCGGTCCCCGTGAACAACAAGAAGGCTGCCACGATGTTGCCGGCGGTCCAGAGGATCATCACCGAGGTGAAGGCTTTGGGGTATCCGGTTACCAGGCTCCACTCGGACAGAGGCGGTGAGTTTCGTGGTAATTTGGTTCGGAGATGGGCTTTGTCGCAAGGAATGTGGCCTACAACGACCTCAGGATCGGACTCGGCAGCCAATGGGGTTGCCGAAGCTGGAGTGCGCTATCTGAAGCGCCGAGCTCGGGTTCTTCTTGACAGCGCAGGTGTAGCAAAAGAGAACTGGCCTACGGCGGTGCAGTATGCAGCTGCTCAACAAAGGTGCGATCAACTTGGTGTTCTTGCTCCTATGCCGGTGGCCTATGGTGCTAAGGTCTATGTCAAAACGAAGCGCTACAAGACGGGTGCTGTGGAGGACTTCGGACCTCATTGGACTCAGGGGCGCTATGTTGGCCCATCTTCGGACATCAGGGGTGGCCATGTGATCTTGAAGGCCACCGGAACCTTCATACAGACCACTCATGTTCGAATCGCCCGAGAACCTCCTTCCTTAGAGGGGGTAACAGCTACTGTCATTGTGGAACCTGACCTACCAGGCGATGATGTTTCTGATGATCCTCCTCTACCTCCTCCCGCAGTACCTCCACCAGGTCGAAGAATGCGAAGAAAGGCTCCAATGGCGTCAAAAGTGGATGGGTTTTATCCAGATGTTGAGGCACTATCTGATGTGTGTGTTGAGGGGCGCGAAAGTGACCAGGGTGGTGCTCAGGTGAAGTACCTTCGCGTGGGAGAAATTCAGTATGTGGAAGCGGTGGCGGAGCAGCTGTACAAAGAGGGCAAGTTTGATGAGCCTAGTTGTGCTAGGTTGCTGGCCTTGGTGGCTGGCACGTGTGGAAACTTGAAAGTTCCAAGGGCACCGGGTGGAGCTGGGATGANTGTTGGTGCCTACGTGCATGCAGGCTCCTTCGGCATCACCCGCTATGGTCGTGATCTTCCCTGGATGGCTCGCTACTTCAATGCCTACATGTTGACCAAGCTTGGGAAGCAGCGGCCTGGAATGAACTATTCTTGGACTACCCTAGCCCTACAAGCAGCAATGGAAATCCCACGACATAAGGACAGCCACAACGAACGAGGCACTTTCAACTATGTGATGGAGTTGAATACCGACTCGGTGGAGGGTCTTTGGGTGCAAGATTGTGGTCACGAGAGGATGGTCGTTGGAGGCGAAGATGCGCGTGACCATCAGTATGAAAGTCAAGATGGACAGCTCCATGATGGATGTCTGGTGAAGGTAAAGCACAGGCCTGCGGTGTTTGATCCGTTGGTCCAACATGCCTTTGTCAATGAGGGAGGTTTGAAGTGGTTTTTTGTCTGCGTACACCCCTCAGGGAGCGAATAAGCTCAAAAGGCAGGATCAAGAGTATTTGAAGGGGCTGAACTTTCCGGTGTGTGATCCAGAGAGTGTTGGTCAGTTCCCCGACGGAGCGCTGGAAACCAGACCAGTGCTGAGGACGGTTTCCTTGCCGTTGGACGCTACATGTGGCGGAGCTCATGTTGGCAGCGATGATGTGGATCCGGTTACCGTCGGTGATTGCGAGGCCACGTTTTGGGACTGGGCCTTGTATGTTGAGGAACCACAGCTCTTGGAGAAGCAGACGGGTGATGACAGTCGTGAGTTACACCTGCGAAAGCTATGTGGTTCTGATGATCCTGGAGCAGAGTTAACAACTCTGACAATGGCGCACAACGCCTTTGATGAGCACGAGATCGATGCGGATCTAAAAGAGGACATGGCACAAAACATGGAGTATTGGGCTTCATTGGGTTTGTATGATCAGCCTAGGCTTGCCAAGCTGGAGCCGGAGTACGTTGAGAACGTGGANAGGCACGAGCTGTGATAGAAAAGTGGAAATCTTCCATTGCCAAGGAGGTTGGTGTTGTGGAGCGTGGATTTGATCGAATCACGGACACTGATGTGTCGCAGCTCCGTGCGCAAGGCTATTTGATCCAGGAGCTTCCATCGAAGCTAGTCTACACCGTGAAACCGCCCCCGAATGATGCTCCTTCAGAGGGCGAGATGGCTTTCTGCAAACGGAAGGCTCGTGTGGTGTGTTGCGGCAACTACGCTTCTGACGAGCAAAGCGATGTGTTTGCTTCTGGTGCTGCAGCTGAAAGCCTGCGGTCAAACCTCACCTACACAGCTCGGAGGAGGTGGCGCTCCGGCATTGTGGATGTGACCGGAGCCTCCCCTTCCTCAAGGATGCGATCAAGTCATCTACATCGTACGTCCTCCAGCAGCGCTGGTGCAGCTTGGTTTAGCAGGGCCAACCGAGAGGTGGCGATTGACTCATGGCATGTATGGCCTTCGACAATCTCCTAAGCTTTGGGCGGGCTATCGAGANGTACGTCCTCCAGCAGCGCTGGTGCAGCTTGGTTTAGCAGGGCCAACCGAGAGGTGGCGATTGACTCATGGCATGTATGGCCTTCGACAATCTCCTAAGCTTTGGGCGGGCTATCGAGATGGGTTGTTGGCTGAGTTCGAGGTGAACTGCGAAGGCAAGTCATGGACCATGAAGCAGGGGAAAGCCGAGCCTAACCTTTGGGTGATTCACGAAGTGGGGAAGCCTTTTGAGGAGGAGCCCGGAGGCACAGTTCTCCTATACGTTGACGACATCCTCTTGTCAGGGCCCCTCAGTCTTGTGTTGGCTGTCGCTGAAGGACTGGGGAGGCTTTGGAAGACCTCTGAGCTGGAGGTCCTGGCCCCAGGACATGACATTCGGTTTTTGGGTTGTGAGATTGGGATCAATGATGACATGGACACGATCTACATCCATCAACGACCTTACATCGAGGAGATTCTAAGGAGTCATGATGTGTCTACAACGGAACAATCTCCAATCCAAGCCCCGCGGGAAATGGTCACGTTTGAAGCTTTCGAGAATGAGGACAAGGGCACCGACGATCAAGTAAAACAGGCTCAGCGGTTGTGTGGAGAACTTCTATGGCTGGCTCAGCGCTCACGCCCTGACTTGAGCTTTGTTGTCAGTGCAATGGGAAGTCTTCTTACTCGTGCAGCCCCCCGTTGTCTTCAGATTGGCCGAAGGTTGCTGTCGTATCTTCAGAAATCAAAGGGGTTGACCTTGACTCTGAGGCCACAGGGTTCAGAGTTTGTTGCGTTCTCGGACAGCAGCTTTGCCCCGGAAGGGTCAAAAAGCCACACGGGCATCCTGCTCACGTGGATGAGTGCGCCTATCAGCTGGCGAGCGGCTCGTCAGCCATTTGTATGCTTGAGCACGGCAGAGTGTGAGCTGGTGGCTTCTATTGAGGCCCTTACAATGGCTAAGTCTCTTCAGGTGGTGTTAAAGCAGTTTGATCCTTCCTTGGAGAAGATCATTTTGGGGATCGACAACCAGGCAGCGATTGCACTGGCAAGACCGTCTACCAATGTTTCCTGGAGGACGCGGCACCTGCGTGTTCGAGCTTCGTACATTCAGGAACAGATTGAGGACGAACAGGTTTGTCTTCGGTTTGTACCTGGAAAGGACCAGAAGGCCGATTTGCTTACGAAGAGCTTCCCTCGGCAACGCCTACAAGAGTTGGTCTCTTTATGGGGCTTTGTCGACCTCGTTCATGAAATGGCAAAGGTCGCTATGATGAAGGCAATGCTTCTTTGCATGATGGTCCAGACCACTCGAGCCTCGACTACCGAGCCCTTGCAGCTTGATACTTCTTTTGAGCTGTATGTGGTGATCTTGATTGCGGGGATGGCTCTCGTTGGTCTTTGGGAGGCCGTTTGGTGGTGCTGGTACAAATGCTGTGGGAACCCAGAAAATTCACGATCTGGGCGTCGCCTTCGTCATCTACAGGAAGCAGTTCAAAGGGAACTAGCAGCTCAAATGGCTGAGATGCATGTTCCTGCAGAGCCGATGGGGGGAATGAGACCTACGGCTTCTGCAAGCTCGTCTTCGTCTACTGCATCTACGATTGGACGTGGAACGCGGATGACAAGGCGAGTGACTTACGATGTGAGCATTCAAACTGATCCAATGCCTGTCTTGCCACCCTCAGTAGAAGTGAGGGAGATCATGGTGCCACAATGGCACCCAGGACCTGTATATGTCTCAGGGAATGGTGATCATTTCCACACTGTATGCAATTGCTGGGGGCTTCGCAACGTTCACAAGCCTCGAAGGCTAATGTTCTGTAATTTGTGTCAGAATCACAGTGGACAGTCAATGTACTAAGATGCCTGACTTTATGTGATGAAGATGCGTGGTCACTCTCTTCGAAGAAGGAGAAGTGACCAAGGAGGAGTGTTGAAAGCACTCACGTCAGGCATGATCTTGTGGTCTTGATNGTACTAAGATGCCTGACTTTATGTGATGAAGATGCGTGGTCACTCTCTTCGAAGAAGGAGAAGTGACCAAGGAGGAGTGTTGAAAGCACTCACGTCAGGCATGATCTTGTGGTCTTGATACAGCTGTTGCATGCAGATGCCTGTGTGGCACAAGCGCTTGATCAGAGGCCATGCAGCATTCACATGTCCGCTCATGTCACAATCACGTTTCGTGCTGTTTCGTCCGTACATTAGCGATGCACTACAGATCAATGTTGCATTCGCGGAAAACCCAATTCGAGTTTGAGCTGTGCTGATTGCCATGGCTAGTTTGAACGGGATCCCAGGGGAAGCTTCAGCACGTTACCTTCAGCACCTAAACCCTAAAATGGGGCTTAGCCCTTGGGGCTTATGATCTTTGACTGTCTATGCACATGGATAGTTGTCAAAATTATGGTCCCTTTTTGGGTCCCTAATATAATACGGCACCCAATATTTCGGGTACCCAAAAAGGGACCGTAATTTTGACAACTACCCACATGGACAGTGTATATTCTGGCCTTCATCTTGTTCGTCCAAAACCCAACTTTCCAACTCTTGGGTTCTTATGAGGTACTTGGAGGTTTATGGGTAGTTATAAGTAGGGTTATAAGTCCTGTACTAGGGCTTAGAAATAAAGTTACCTTACTTATAACCATAACCCCACTTATAACTACCCATGAACCTCCAAGTAGTCTTATGCTGAAAGTTTGAACTTTTCAGCCCTGGAGTTTTTGGGAAGTAAGTCATGGGGATCCAATTTTAGACTCGAACATTTTATACCGACAGAGCTCCATCCGTGAGAAACACGTCCAAGGATCTCAGGGCTTGGGGTTCCATACACGGGTTTCATGGCAGTTCTAGAAGGGTTCTACGTTTCGATTGTCCGGTAATCTGATGAACACGTTTCGATGCCTGCTAAACACCATCGTGGGAGAGACACATACACCACGAAGACAAGAGGGAAGTCCCCCCCCCCCCACCCGCCCCCCTCACATGTAAGCCTAAACCCCTAAGCCTTTGAATCAAACCCTACCCAGGGGCTCCAAAGTAGTTCCTTTTTGGGTGGTCCCCATTTTTGTGGGTTAGGGACTCCAATATACTACCCCAAAAGGAACTACTTTGGAGCCTTAGGGTAGATAGAGGGTTGCAGGATGTAGGGTCGGGATTATCCCCAAAGGACCCAATAATTAGGTACTCGATTTTGGGATAGTAGTTAGGATTTTGGAGAGTATATGATTATTAGGTACTTGGACCTAAACCCCTAAGCCCTTGAATCAAACCCTAAGCATTAAGTTTCTGTCCATGACCCTGCAATGCGGGCCCCGCTCGTCCTGGCTAGGAAATTAGCTTCCTGTGACAGGCCCAGGAGACGTCTCCTCCTCCCGGGCCGCTTAGCGACTCTGTTTGGGGATTCGGTCTTCTTGGAATTGAGGATTTAGGGTTTAGTGGTGGGGATTCGACATTTTTGGAGTTGAGCATTCAGGGACTATGGCAAGTTTTAGGGTTACGAGACTAGGATTAGGTTTTAGAGTTCAGGGCTTAGGCTGTAGGGTTTAGTTCGGGCCAAGGAACTCCAGATTCCCTTGGTGGAAGATGTGTAACTAAGGGCTTACTATGCGGGCCCTATTACTTGGACTGGGGTCTATGTGTATGTTGTAGTATAGTTATATACGGGGTCTTGGGGAAGGCTCCTACTGATTGCTCGTTTGTTTTGGGTGCAGTGTGCACATCAGAAGTGCTAGCATTGTAAATTTGAGCACCCTGTCAATGCTCTGGTGCTGAAGATCCTGGTGAGAATCATGTTCTTGGCCATGTTCCACGAGCTAGGCGGGCTCTGTAGTAGCAGATGGACCCTTCGGCACGGTACTATTCAGACCCTCAGCCCTGCACCCCACTATGGAAGTTGGTATAGATAGAAGAACCAAAAGTTGGTGCTCGTTATTGCAGGCATACTGCACTAAGGCCCAACACCCTATCCTAGTTAGATCTCTTGTACTGTACGCCGATAGTTAGAGGTGCTGCAGTATAACTTGCTAGTGAATACTGGTCGTACAGGTGAGTTTAATGCAAACGGACCGCAACAAGCCTGGACTGTAAGAACCTGATCCTACTCTAAGGAGTACTATTTATACATAGTCAGACTGCTGCGATTGGTAATAACAACTAATAGTGATGTTGATCGTGATCATCATAGCAATGACATCTGGTAATGGTAATCGTAACCGTAACGGTAATAATGGTGGTAGGCACAACACTAGTAATAGTAGCAGTTAGTAGTAGCAGTAGTAGTAGTAGTAGTAGTAGTAGTAGCAGCAGCAGCAGTAGTAGTCGTAGTAGTTGTCGTTGTGGCAGTGGCAGCGGTGGTAGTAGTAATAGTAGTACCAGTAGCAGTGGCAGCGGCAGTAGCATCAGTAGTTTTTGTGGGCAGGTTGCGGATCTCCAAAGCGACTCCAAATCTGTAACTCAAAGAGCGTAATATAGGGGCCGTGTAATAATTAGAATAGGGTTTAGGGGCCCGTTGTACTATGATTATAACAAGGAACCACCAAAATAGTATAATTAAATATCAAGACCCCCTATAGTAAAGTAAAGCTGCTAAAGTAATCTCTGTGCTCGGCCATGAACGGACCGAGAGCTCAAGCCTCAAGATTCGGGGCGTCCCAGCGCCCGGAACCTTAAACCCCCATCCCTACTTCTCATATAGTGTATATATATATATATATACACAGAGTTACACAGATATATACATATATAGATACAGATATCGATATAGACATAGGCATGTGCATCATATGAACAGATGATCTGATTAATTATGTTTGTCGCCTTACAAGGTGCAACATGTCCCGGAAGGGCTTCTTGGCAGGTTCGTGGCGCAAAGACCCTTCGCTGCGCCGGATCTTGCGCCGCCTGCTGCGCAGGCTCTCTGCCAAGCCCCGCCACCCCAAGGAAACTGAACAATTGCGCTTTAGATTTAGGGTGAACCGGGGAAGCTGGAAATGAACTTCTGCATCCTGACCGCTCCCTGAGTGCTTGCATGCCCAACCCCGAACCCAGTACTAGGTAGGCACTCCACCGTCAACCTCGAACCGTCAATCATGCAGCGCTGAACCTTGCAAACCCTAATGCCTAAAGCTCGAGATCCTAAAACCCTAAACCGCATGGTGATCCCTCATCGACAGGTGTTTGGGGCCTGGGATGCTAATCACTGCCACTACCAGTACGGTCTTTGAACAAGAGAGGCTTTTGAATCGGGGGGTGACATTGTGAGATTTCTCCCCCCGTGACAACAACATCTTATAATTTGGGATGTAGGTGTTGCGCTCTGGCCTGGCTGTTGAATTAGCTCCAGACAGCTGCCCATGTACTTCTAGGTCACTTATACAATATATAAACATATATATATATATATATATGTTTTGGCCTGAATGCTGCATTATGCCCCCCCCCCAGCACAATTCAATTGGCAAAGGCCCCTTCATGACCGAGTAATTATGTCGCATACAGAACAGCCGTTCCAGGCTTTTTGCCACGCCGTAGAATCCTACACGCAAAGCCCTAAACCCTAAACCCTAAAGCCCTTAGCAAAGCCCAAGGAGCCCTTTAAGGTTTCTGATGTCGACTTATAGGATGTCTTAGTTGGTAAGTCTTGCGATAATGTTGCGGCCCAAAACCCAACCTCTTGCTCCCGGAACAACGCTAAACCCGAAAGCCATAAACCCTAAAACCTAAAGNCCCCCCCCCCCCCCGACCAAGGGTTTAGGGTTTAGGATTTAGGGTTTAGGGGTTTAGGGATAGTCTGGTGTCAGTGACCCTTCGGACCGGGGTCAGGGTCTGGGTGGCTTAGATTAAGTTCGAAGGGGATTGGGGGGTCCCGGGGTTTGGGGGGCTGGCTCAGGGTTTGGGTCCCCTAAACCCTAAACCCTTCGATTGATTAAGTTAGAAGGGAATTGCGGGGTCGCCAGGCTTCAGGGCCAGGGTTTTAGGGCTTGGACCCTTAGGGTTTAGGGTTTAGGGTGCCTTAAGATTGACCATCAGCAGACAGGAGCAAAAACACCAAAAAAAATCCCCCAGCAAAAAAACAACGCATTAATTAGGCAGCCTTTTTTTGGTCCCGGCTCGAATAAGGAAAAAACGCAGTAATTAGGCACGCGATACTAAAAGGGCCCTTACGTTAATCAATTTCCGAATTCGAACACTTTTTGTCTGTACTTATGTTGTATTCAATATAATAAGTTTCGAGATTGCTTCAGTGTGCGCTGTTGTGATTCAGGGTCCTTTGCTTAAAGACCTTGAATAGTCGCTTTCGTTTCGCAGCGAAACCTGCCTTTTTTGTCTTTTGGTGAAGCCCAGAGCAGCGAAACTCGAGATTGCCAGAGCCCTAAATCAGGGTTTAGGGTTTAGGGAAGAGCGCCCGAAAGCAAACACCTTCGCAACGCCATTCCTCGTATTCGCTCCCGAGGGTAGTTATCCCACAGCTGAGGTTTCACAGCAGCCAGAGTCGATACTAAAGGGCTTTGAGGCCTTACCAAAGAGAGCTTTCTTCAAAGAGCCATGGCTTTTATTCGTGATATCGACACTTGCTAATACGACTTGTAGCTTGTAACATAAGGTTCAAAGTGATTCTGAACTGTGTCAGCAGTCTTAAGTGCCAGGTACCCATGCCCCAGTTTGGGAGATCCGCACCCACGAGGCGACTTGTGCTGTGAGTGCTTTCGCCGGGGTCTCGGTGCGGACAATCTGCTTGGTTGGGTCGGGGGCGCCCCAAAACTCGAAAACCTCTGGCATGTCTATCGCTGGCAAGTTTCACAGGCAGGTCCTCGTAACCTTCTATAAACCCCGGCTGAATCCCTAAACCGTCGAGCCTGCGAACCAGGAGACCGCATCTGGCTGTGCCGAGCTGTGAGAGCGTAAACTGTCGACCCTACCTATGAGTCTATAGCCTAAGGGTCCATGTACCTCATACCTCCGTGGTCTGGAGATTTTGGGATACATTGCCCGGTCCGCACTTTCAGAGTCTTTTGTATGCCATGCCACAGTTGGTACACAAACATAACACATACAAACTGAGATAGTCGCACGTGTGCGTATTCGGGTATGCACGCATGTATGGCGCCGTGGTAGCTTGCAAGATAACATGGAGGATGTACATACTCGTGCATGCATACAAACACAATGATGTGTGCATATATATATATATATACATACACATGTGTGCGATGTTTGTAATTCTACGTATGTATGCCTCGCTTGCGAACTATCCGCGGTGGCATCCCCGACTTCACTAGCCAGAAATCGCCAAATGGCCACTGAGCAAAGAATATGCCCCCCATTGGAGCATACTAAGCTCTCATGGTACCCTAAATCCTGAACCCTAAACCCTGCTGTAGTCCACGGCTAGCAGTCCCAAGTTTCAGGTTCTGCCGTTATACCCAGAATCAGAAATCTTACACTCCAGTAAGTCCTCAACCCCAAACCATCCCTTAGCCCTATGCACTGCGTAAAGGGCACTCACTCACTCGCTTACGCACTCACAGACACACACACACACACGCACACACACCGAGAAGACTAACGTAGAATTTCTGTAATTGCTAAGAGGTCCCTGTTGTGATCCTTACGAAGGGAGCGGTCTCTTTCAACAGGGGGCTACACTAAACCCTGCACCCTTTTAGAAGTCTTGTAGACTCTCCAAATCCCTCTTACATTAATTGGGTTCTTTTCAGGGAACTGAGTTTGAGTTAGCATAGTACGGAAGCCATACTATTTACTACAGATCCCTTCCATAGTAGTTTTAAGTTCCTTTTTCTGTAGATCAAGTTTATAGTAGTAATTTAACCTTAAACCCGACGTAAAACCCGAAACCGTAAGCCATTGAAGTTCCTCAGGGTTTAGGGTTTAGGGTAGCAAGAGCCTTATGGAAGCGCTCAGGTCTATTCTCGTCGGAAGCTCGTCATGTCTGCGAGGGGTGAAAGCCCCAGGGCTCGAAGGACACAGAACTGATGAGGGTTTAGGGGCTTAGGGGTTTAGGGTTTAGGGTTTAGGGGTTTAGGGTTTAGGGTTTAGGGGTTTAGGGGTTCAGGGTGCACGGGGTTTGGATTTATAGGAGCTTCGGGGTCTTTTCAGGTTTCTTAGGGTGTTTACATAGGAGGTTATTTGGTTGAGCTGATAGGGTGTTGTTCAGGGGTCGGAATTAGTGCAACAGGCTGCCCTTATAGTTCCTATACAACCATGGTACTGGGGTATAATAAAATATATTCCCCGCCACCCTGTCTTCCACAGATATGCGGGTTGATTGGAAAGGTTTCTAGGGTGTCGGACTAGTTAGACACGTAGCAGCCCCAGGTGGTCCCGGTACAAGTATACTATACCATAATTTATACCTTTCTTTCGGGCTTTAGGGGTTGTGGGCGAATTTTCTAGGAACCTTCGAAGTGTAAGGCTTCAAAGTGTTTAGTCAGGCCAATAGACTTTCGTGTGACTCATAAACTCAATCGTAAAGCGAGTTGTCAGGCTTAAGAAATGAAGTTTTGTAGGAGTCGTCCGGCTTCTTCCTGACTTGGGCCCAACAGACCATGCCATTCACGGTGTCTTTGAGGTTTAGGGTCTATGGCATTGCCTCCGAAGTGTAAGTCCACAACCGTCCTAGACCGCATGCGCTAGCCAGGGCTGCAGGCAAAATATGAAGCCCTTGTTTTTTGCTTGGAGGACCTAACCCTCCGTCAAGTATGTCGTAAGCTACCTTAGAATCATATCGGAAGCCCTGAACCCCCAAGCCTCCTTTCCCAGGCATCCTCACTTACAAGTCATAAGCCTCACTTACAAGTCATTAGTCCTATTCAGGCCCTTTTTCGGGATGTCTTGACAGGTGACAGCTTCGGCAGCTCAATGCCCATTTAAATCCACGCCCTATCTTCAAGTAAAACTAGAGGGATCCTGAGTCTGATATGTCGTCCATAGCATACGATTTAAGGCTTAGGGTTTGGGGTGTACTTAGACCCCCCCAACTACCCTCTAAAAAAGCCTAATTACACACTATTAAGGACCAGAAGGGCTCCATTAAAGGGCCATTGGGGGGTCCTGGTAGGGATGGAGTCTAACTAGGATCTTAACTGCGTTGTCACGGCATGCAACCAGACCACACACCTCTGATCCCTGTACCCTGCGCTTGGGGCATCTCAGTTGGTGGTTCTGTAGGAAGCTTAGATGCCCAATACCTAACCTTTAAACTTTTTGGGTTCTTAACCTTTAATTGTTTTGGGCTCTTATAGTTTAGCAGGAATCGGACAGTTTAACCTTTGATTTCCGTGGCTTGTTGGGGTCGTATGTGTAGGAAGGCGAGAAGAGCGTCCTTTGAGGACTGCGCTCAAAATAGATGGCTATGAAGAGTTGAAGGTCCGATCACCCGGAGGGTACGGCAAGGTCTTCAGTTTATGGGGTTCGAGACGTGTTCTAAATGGATACATGGGCCCTTAACGGGTTATGTATTTCTTAACGATAAAACTGTGTTTTGTGTTTGGTTGTGTTTGGTTCTTGTTGTGTGGGCTTCAGGTTTTGCCAGGAGGGGATGTCGTAATCTTGATCGATCCACCATCTGTCTACCAACACCTCGTCGCAAAAAGTGCAAATTTTCGTGCACCACCACCTGCATCATCGTCGCTGCTCATCCTGAGCATCATGGTGAATGTGAGCCATATCTACCTGCAGCGTAACTTTTTGCAGCGTCTTATTCTGGTTTCCCTATGCAATTACTTCCTTAAGGTAGGTGTTGTTCGGCCATGTTTTGGATTGAAGGTTGCTTGGCTTCTCACGGGTGTTCGAACCCTGTTCCTCAGTGTCAAGCGGGAGGCTCTGAACTTGCTTGGGGGGGGCCAGGCGCTCACTCGTTTCGGCTTAAGCCAGGTATTGAGTGGTGGCTTGGGGTTAAGTGCAGGGCTTGAGGGTTATCAGGCGATTGCATAAGTCCTGATGCAAAAACCAGCAGTGTTGCAGTTTATCAGGTGCACTTAGTAGCTGAGAAGGTCACCTTTAACCTCTTGGGGTTACATAATCCTACCATTATTGAAAAGGTTAACCTTTGTTGAGCTGGGGTACTCAGGCCCTCAGTGTAAGGTTTGTCGCCTCTGGCTTACGAACCTCCGCTCTGACTTTGAGAACTTCGAAGCCGGGTACGTTGTGAGGGTAAGGGTTAGGGCCGTTGGCTTACGAACATCCACTCTGACATGTTCGGGCCTTAACCCCATACCTACAACCAACACCATCATACAGTATACAAAGCCCCAAACTCTATCGTTTCTTGGGCTTGTGTTTTGAAACCTGATGCGCCGCGTCTAGGTCAGATGCGTTGCTTGATGCTTGAGGGTCGTTCGAGGGGCCCTGGCCGGCTGTCCAGCTTCACCTCCTGCAAGTCGGTCGAGGGAGTCATCGTGATTGCTTGTTTATGGCGGCTATTGCAGTCAGTTGCCTGGCTGCGCAACCTGCGTAGCTCTGAGGGCCCTACCTCGACCTTCCGGCGTAGTTCCTTTTGTCTTGGTCAACCAGCTGTATGGCTAGGATCCTTGAGCAACAAGCTAAAGCAACGCAAAAAGGAACCACAAAGGAGGGTTTCTGCAGTCCGGGCCCTAGGGGCTCGCATTTGGGGACGGGTGCCCGAAGCCAGGGAAAACCGTGGTCGAGGTGGCTAGATAGCCCAAGACGTAAGCACTCTAAACCCTGAACCCCAGACCTAAGTAATCAAGCAGGGCTCCTTCTATCAAGCTCTATCTGTGTTAAGGTTCCTGTTGTACTTTTCTGTTTAAGTGTTTTTATTCGTAACTTTATACTTCAACCTGCCAGACGCCACAAGATTTGTGCGTTGTAACATTTTGTAAATCCTGTATGTATGTGGCAAATAGATAGATATAGAACATTAGGCAGATAGATGTGTATAAAACGAAAATATATATATATATATATATATATACATATGTAACCTATATGTATAGACCTATCCCAAACTGGGAGTTCAGGGGACCCTAATGCCCTGATATAGTACCCTAAATAGTAGGACCCTCATTATAAGGACCCCCAAAACAAGGTACCCCTAATTTTCGTCATGTCGATCTCGGTCCCTGTCTCCGTCGGGACCCCGTGAGCAGGGGAGCAGGTTTCAATGTTCCAGAAGCGCACCTGCTCGGCTCGACTGGGAGGGGGGAACCCTACGTAAGGGTTTAACGGTTTAGGGTCTAGGATTTAGGGTTTAGGGTTTAGGGAGGGTTCCCTACGTAAGGGTTTGGGTCGTAGTGTTGATAGTTGGGGTGTTGAGCGGTTTTGTGTCGATTTCTTAGCTTGTTTGAGGGCATGACTATAGGAGTCTGCATGAGGAACCAGCAAATAGCCCTCTACACAGGCCCGATATAAATGTCGCAAAATGTGCTGCCAAGCGTTATTTCACTTATTCAGGACCACAGATTACGAATTGGCTGCATCTTCTCGGAGGACGAACCAAGCCCGGATGCAAAACAAAAACTTTGGTGGCTTTCAGAGATGTTTGTTTGGACACTCCCCCCCCACGCTCTGTAGCAGCAACATGGTTTGTATTGCATATACATATATGTATGTATGTATGTATGTATATAGCTTGTAGTATGACCCCAACTATAGGCGCCCACGGGGTGGGGGCAGTACCCACGTTTGAGTGCGACACGTAGGACCGAGCCTGGGACCATGCATGAGCAATAAGGGACGCGAAGATTGACCACCGATGTGTAACTTCTCCCCTGCCCTTGATAAGTTATAATATTTCGTGTGCTAGCCGGGTTAGATCTTAGACAACTTCGATACCGACTCCTCGCTAAGAGCATGAGGCGTCTAACTACAAAAGTAGGTGCAGGTTCCAGGGTTCAGGGTCTAGGACTGACTCCGCGTCGTGGTGATTCGATTCACCACTTCTGCCATAAGACTCTAGGATGGGTCGGAGCTGGGAGTCTTTATAAAGGATCTGACAGCGGCGTAGGTGGGCACCCATCACATACCTATCATGCTGAACGGCAGACGTTGTGACAGTATCCTATGGTACCAGCTCCAATCGCTTCTACACCCCGTCAAGATAGCCTGCTGATGAAACATGTTGTTGTGTCTATACTTTCTTGTTGGTGTTACTTGGCTGCCCACATTGTGCACAAACTCAGACTCGTTCGGTTGAAGACGGTGCTAGTATAGAAGCCTTAATAGTTACCTATACTATTTTTTTTTTGGGGGGGGGTTCCTTACTGTAGCTATACTTTCATGGGCCCCCAAACCCTAGGCCCTATTCTAATTATTAAGGCCCCTATATCATAGAGCCCTCACCCTCATACTAACCCTTATAGACCCCTTTTCAAGGATCCCTTCAATTGAACCCTATTCTGATGATTAAAAAACCCTAAACCCTAAACCCTAAAACCCCTATATTAGTTGAATCTGAAGTGGTGTCAGATTATCAGTTGGTGTTCGGCCCTCCCACGGGCGCAGCGACTCAGATTTCAAGAGGCAAGGGTACCAGCAAGGCGCCATCACCAGCCACTGACCCCCCAATGCAGCATCTGCAGCAGTTCACGGTTCTACGTGGTTTAGGGGATTTTGGGGATTTGGGGGTTTTGCTATGGCTTGCGGAGGGTCTCTATTGCCAGGTGGCGGTATACGGTGATGACACTTTCATTCCAGGTCTCTTGCAGCAAAGCTGTCGCTTTCCAGCTCGGCCCCCTGCCTTTGTCATGGCCAGCTCCGCGCAGGGCACGCATAGTCAGAATCCCAGACCCGAAACATGACTGACACAACGGAAAGTTCACCCGCCCCGCCAAGCTGTGAGGCTCGATGTCCCAAAGCCTCATAGTCTAATCTGTCTCTCTTGAATAGTGAACATCTGAGCCATGCGAGATAATCGTGACGATCACTGGAATGGTCCGCACCATTTCCAGGAGTCAACTTCTGTCGTCGGATGTGGTTTTATCGTCATCGCTTTTCCTGCAGGCACTTCTGTCAGGCAACCAGTGGTTGTTCTCATCGTGGCAATTTGGCGTTGCTTCTATGCAGGCATCGACGGTTCTAAACAATGTGCGTCCGAGTGACACCCCCCCACATCGACTGTTTAGTTTTGGGGGGGCGGCTACTTGAAGTACATCGCAATCTGTATCAGCGTTAGTATTAGCGTCAGTACTAGTCTAGTATTACTGAATCTAGCCGGGAGATTCTGAGTCGGACTCTAGCAATAATTAAATTACAATTGTGCTAGCGAGTATTGCGACTTTCTAGCAGTAGAAGTAAAAGTTGAAGTTAAAGTGGAAGCAGTAGTGGTAGCGGTAGTGGTAGTAGTAGTAGTAGTAGCAGTAGTAGTACTAGTAGTAGTAGTAGTCGTAGTAGTAGTAGTAGTAGTAGTAGTCGTGGTAATAATATTAGCAGAAGTAGTAGTAATAATGATAGTGATGGTAGTAGTAGTCGTCGTCGTAGTAGTAGTAGTAGTAATAGTAGCAGTAATAGTAGTAGAAATAGTAATAGTAGTAGTCGTAGTGGTGGTGGTGGTGGTGGTGGTGGTGGTGCTGGTGGTGGTGGTGGTGGTGGTGCTGGTCGTGGTCGTGGTCGTGTGCTGTTGATGCTCACACTGTTGCTGTTGTTGCTGTTGTCGTTGTTGCTGTGGCGGTGGTGGTGGTGGTGGTGGCGGTGGTGGTAGTAGTTGTGGTAGCAGTAGTAGGCGTTGTTATTGTGGTAGCAAGAGGAGTCGTAGTGTAGTAATACGTATAGTATAAGCAGTACGAGTAGCTGTTGCTGCTGAAGAAGTAGGAGCAAGAGGAGGAGGTGGAGTAGGAGGAGTAGGAGCCTTCTGCACGAAACTTAGACTCCGCAGGTCATACCCGCTCGCAAACCTAGAACCGCAAGCCCAGAAGCCAGTTTCCTCATGAACCCCGAAGAGGTCCTCGGATGCACCCTAGCAGGATGTCCATCTTCTACTGTCAAAATAGAGGAGCTGGGAAGCCGAAAAGACAGTCATTGAGCACAAGCCCGATGCCCAACTGAGCGGTTCAGACGAGGGCAAGGGGTCGCGCGGTTGACCCAAAAGAGTCGTGGCGTCAGCCGAAGCACATGAGCGTTGACCTCAGAGCGAGAAGGGATACCAAGTAGCCAAAAGCAACGAGCATAACAAAAAACCTGACGACTGATAAGTTAACGCCCGAGACAGGACTAGTACAATGTGACGATGCGCTATGCAATCAGATTTTCTCATACCGAAACTTTGTTTCGCTTGTCCAGTCTACGGGTTGACCCCTACTGCGGGAAAGCCTGGAATCGAAATTCGTGTTGAGTGACTTAAGCCGTTTGCTTCAGGGTCCAGTCTAATTAGTGTCTTGTTGTTTAACCGATGCCAAAGCAGCTGAATGCCCAAAATCCTGTTCTCTCAACCACAACTCCTACAGCGAATCCTTAAACCCTAACTCCTACCTTCTAATTCCTATCCCCTTAGTCAACCCAAGCTAGGCCTATGGCCCCTCAACAGTGGTCGGAGCCATTCATTGGCCATACTACCCCGCTATAGCCCTTAAGTATGGTTATAACATAATACATCAGTACATCGACCCTAAACCCCATTCTGATTTTGTCGAAAATCTTGTAGGCTGAATCATTGTAGAACCTTGCGGAACCCCTTCCTTTTACAGTCCCTTTATACTTAAAACTATTACGTGCCCCAAGCCAATAAAAAAGCCTACGTTCTTAGGGTTTTCTTATAGCCCCATGAGACCTAAACCCTTTAAGGCGTTAAGCCGCAAGCCCTTTAAAGTGTTAAGCCCGAAAACTCTAAAACCCATGAAGGTTTTAAGCCCTGCACGATTTAGGAGTTTCCGAAAATTAGGGGGTACCTTTTTGGGGGGTCCTTGTAGTAAGGATCCTACTATTTAGGGGTACTATATTAGGGTCCCCTATTTTCGGAAACTCGCATTTCAACTCTCAACATCTTCGACTCGTTTCACCGTCAATGACCGGGTGACATGTACGTGGTTGTCAAAATTAGGCTCCCTTTTTGGGTACCCTAAATATTAGGTGCCGTACTATATTAGGGCCCCAAAAAGGGACCATAATTTGGACAACCACCCACGTGCGGCGACAGTGATTTCAGACTTGTCCGATTTCTAAGGGAGTTAACTTAAGAAACCCTGGGTCTTCATTAGGGTTCCTTATATGAATCCGACTATATCGGGGCTGCATGGTTTTAGAGTTTGGGATGTAGGTCCTTCTCCGGGTTATAAGGGCTTTTTTGTTAGGGATTCTATGTGGTTCTCCAATAACATCTGTGGTGGGTTCTTCATTTCAGTTCGTGGTGTAGGTTTCTTCTCACAATTTCAACTTTGTTCTATTCTTGGCTACTGGGGAAGTAATAAGGTCAGTTGATATTAACGGGGTTGAGGTATAAGGATTTTGTCTTTTCGTTTACAAGAGGACTAATTTGTTGTGAGTTCTGCATTTAGGGCTTTTAAGGCTGTATGTTTAAAGCTTCAAGCAAACGTGAATCCGAGATCAAGCAACCATCAGGTTTTCAGCTCTAGCTATGCATTTCGTTCCTCCTGGAACTCATCGGGCCTAAAAGCTGATGCGTACATCACACATAGCACCGTTGGTACATTCAGTGATTGCACGCAGAAACGGCGTAAGCACTAACATATTGGGGAAAAAATATTTTTTCCCCCAATCCCACCAACCTTCCCGGGGAGCACCCCACAACATCACTTAAACGAAACGTGCGAACCTCATTCGAAATAAGTTTGGATTCGAGAGGAAACACGTGACAAGATTGATCTGTACACTGTCACCCTCAAAAATGCTGAATGCCAGGCGATTCAAGATCTTTGTGATCTTGACATGCGCTAAAGCTGGACTGAATTTCAACTTGAACGGAACTACACACACCGACGATCTGTCACCACGCGATGTAGTAGTCGACTGTTTATGACACCATTGCCTTTCTTGAGCTACAGCATCAAGGAAATATCTTGGATATCCACGTGCCATGAGTTTCTGAAAGAGCAAGTCGCGATTCAAGTTGAAAGAAGCCTCGGAACTGTTTGTAAGCAATAGTCTCGTCAACTCCGTCATCACGATCCCACGCTTGACGTTCAGGGGATGGCAGCTGTTGAACGGCGTGTACATGTACAAACAATTCGGCTTATGGTATGTGGCGAAGTGAACCTTCTCTTTGTCCAAACGCAACCATAGGTCGAGGAAATGTACATGCTTGGAATCTTCATCGGCATCATGTGTAACAGTAATGCGTTGTTGCCAGGTATTCATAGCCAACATGATTTGCTGCAGCATTGCTAAAGCATTCAAGATCACAAGAATGTCATCGACGAAGCGCTTGTAACACAATACATGGCACCGGAAATCTCGAAGTATGAGCTTATCAAGCCCATGTAAGAAAACGTTGGCAAGCTGTGTCGCGCAACTCAACCCTGTTGTGATCCCGGTTGCTTGAAGATAAAAGAACACCTCATCAGAGACTTGCGAACGATACCTGAGCAACTGCGACTGAAAAATGATGTCAACGAAGTTGAGCAGTACCTCAACAAGCACACCAGCATATGCGACTGGATGTTGAGTGAAATACTCATACAACACGACCTTGAGAGCAGCCATACAAGGTCCAAACTCTATGGACGGATACAAATCTTTGACATCAAACGTGGCAGCATGCGAAGAAGCTAGCATTTCTGTTGGAATACTTTCAACAGCATTGATCACATCCGCGGTGTCGCGTGCAACTGCTTTGAAGGAGTTCACGATGGGTTGAAGCTGTTTTGCAACAATGACAGCGATTGGATTTGTAATCCAGCGCACCCCAGAAGCAATCATACGGCTTTCCAAAGCTGGCTTATGAACCTTGATAAGTTGTCTGCCAATGGGAATATGGGCCTCAGCTTCATCGAATAAGCAGATGGCGAAATCACATACGCGGGGATGGAGAATTTGGAACGGCTTGGCAAAAGCAAGAACATTCCGAATAAGCTGTTGCGCATTCTGAACGATACGATGTGTAGCTGCTTCATCGACGGATTGGTAAGACTTCTGCAGAGCTTTAAGTGCCAGCTCATCATAGCAAGCTTTGGTCAGCACTGCAGTGCCCAGACTTTTGTCCGAAGGTGCATCCATTATGGATGTGTGCGAAGATAACCATTTCATAGCCCAGTGGTCCGCAAAGGAAAGATTGCGCATTAAGGCTGAGCCCCTCTCAACCCGCTTAGCACAATAAAAGGACCAACAGAGATCACCACGAGTGGCTGTCTCATACTTCTCAATAAACTCAGGAACTTGATCAAGTGAAGGCATCCATGTAGAACTCGGCTTGAAGAATTTCCGCCTCAAACCAGCCAAAGGATCATTTTGAAGCCACCTACGTGCCCTGAAGGCGAACTTCATTCTCAAACGGCGATGAAAATCATCAATTGCGTCATAAAAGGTGCGCCACGAAGGCAAACTGTGCACTGGAACAAGCTTGTCACTTTTGCTGAGAAAGGAAATCACAGCATCTGGAACATCATGCTCACTAACCCCTCCAACGAAATGCAGATCCACACGTTCAGGTCGCTGCGCAAGAACCAACCATGATTTACGGAATAACTTGGAAATGAAATACTTGTGAAGGTCGAACTGCTCGGTGTTCGGGTCCCAGTATGAAACTCTGTGCCGAACTTGGGCTCGACGTTGATTGCAACGATGTCTGCGAGCAAATTGTCCCTCAAAATTTGCGCGCCACTTGGAACAACGAACCTGTTGATGGTTTGCTGCACGAGGAGGGTCAACCTGTGCTATTTTGAGCGCTTTGGTTTGCGCTGATTGCCTTTGCTGGCACTTTTGCTCGGTTGTCTGCGTCTGGTATTGCGCGATGAAGACCGTGCTCTAGATCGTGGCCGGAAAGTCACTCTTGAAGACGCCTTGGACTTTGAACTTGCACGGGATGTTGACCGTGACGAATGTCGACTTGACCTTGAGGTTTTGGATCTATGAGAAGCCCTTGAATGGCATGACTGCGCACTTGCGAATGACGAAGCTCTCGACGATCTCCTGGAAGAGTTGCGCGATTTCCTGGAGGATTGTCGTGATGGATGTTTCGATGATTGCCTTGAAGACGATTTGGATGTGTGTGAGCGCGTACTCTTTGAAAAAGCATCGGAAGGTCGCGAAGACTTCACTGCAAGCCCGTCATGAAATTTCAAGCCATACCTCTTACATACATCGGGATGCTTAGCAGCCAGAATACCAAGAGTACTGCCAGAAAGAACTTGGTCAACAGGCTCAGGAAGTTTAGCACTAACACCATTGGTTCCACTGTCTGATGGCTCTGGGTGCCGCAACACGTTCACGGCTTCGAGCAAACCTGTCAAAAGAACCTCTTCCATGCTTGCACCTTCCAGTCGGCTCTGGGCTTTTGCTAATTGCTCCTCGAAGTTCTTGCGCTTGGATCGTTTTTGTGACTGCTTGCATTCAGTGCTTGTAACAATCCGCTTGTAACTAAGGGGAGCCCATGCCTTGGCGACATTCTGCACGTCCAATCTTTCAGCACCTGTGTATGCTTTGCTGGCCTCTGTGCAGAATTCCTTAACCACGTCACCAACTTGTTGAAGATAAGCGTCACGGGACGTCAAAAGGGCAAAGATTTGCACTTGGTTCTTTATGGAATGTATAACAAACTCATGCATCTCTTTGGCTTGCTTGAGCTTCAAACTTTCCCAAGTAGTTGC
Source organism: Symbiodinium sp. clade A Y106 (assembly GCA_003297005.1). Classification (NCBI taxonomy): domain Eukaryota; class Dinophyceae; order Suessiales; family Symbiodiniaceae; genus Symbiodinium; species Symbiodinium sp. clade A. The sequence goes on along the minus strand of BGNK01001349.1, from coordinate 53,859 downwards.
CACATTGTAATGCGAAACGAATTGTAACTCTTCTTTGCTGATTTGCCAGTCGCGGTCTTTCAGTTTTTTGGCAGTAGGATGCCAATCAGCTTTAGGCCCATCATATTTCTGCAAGGAATCATTGGCCTTAGCAAGTTTTGAAAGCCGATCTTCAAGCAAACGTTCTGCTTTGATGAGTCGCTTCTGCAAATTTGATGGCAATTCTTTGAATAGCTTTGTGATCCCCTTGGCATCCGCGATGAAGGTATCATTAGTAGCTGGCGGAGGCTGTCCAGAATGTTCCTGCGGTGAGCACGCAAGTAGGTGTTGAGTTAGCTGATGCAAAGTCGCCGTCAAGCTCTGCAAGCTCTGTGGTTGCATCAAAGCTTGTATGTCAGGTGCAGGCGGTTGAGGATTTTGATGAAGTTGCCCTAAAGAACGAGATCTGGAAGTACCTCGCTCTCGTTGCCGGGAACCTTCATTAGCTGCCATGAGAACCTCAGGCATGAACCAAATTGACCTGGAATGTCGCGATCTTCAGAAGATGAAAGAGCACCAAGCAAACGTGAATCCGAGATCAAGCAACCATCAGGTTTTCAGCTCTAGCTATGCATTTCGTTCCTCCTGGAACTCATCGGGCCTAAAAGCTGATGCGTACATCACACATAGCACCGTTGGTACATTCAGTGATTGCACGCAGAAACGGCGTAAGCACTAACATATTGGGGAAAAAATATTTTTTCCCCAATATGTTGGTTTTTTTAATGGTTTTGGTATAGATAGAGTGACAGATGAGCCGAGCCCCCTTGCTGCTTTCAGTTTTTTTTTTACTTTTCGGGGACGTGACTAGGATTTTCGGCACCCTCAACCCGAAGTCATAGATGATGTAGATCATCGCGGCCCTTAACCCTCCACCCCTGGGTCCTGAGAGCCCTGAACTTCACCTTAGTACGTTCTCCCGAACAGTCTGCAAAAAGGGTATCTGGATACGTTTGCTGGGTAATTTTACACCCAAGCTCCTCACGCCCAACATCCTAAGTCCTCTCGCTTCAAGCCTAGTCCCTAACTCTTGAGTCTTAACCATTGCATAAAGGCTAAACCACAAATCCTTGCCAAACCCTGTACCCTAAACCCTAAACTTGAAAAAATGCCTCAGTTTCGGCGATTGGCGGTTTGCAGGGCTTTTGGTTTCGGGTTTGCAAGTTTTTGCAGATTGTGTTTCGCGGGGTGTTGAGATCGAACTTGGGGTTTGGGGTTGGAGCTTTACGAGCTTTCTGGTTAACGGATCCTCGTTCCCTTCCCAACGCCGACAGAAAAATACACCCCACAGTTGGTTGATTTTTCTTCAGCACATGCGGCACATCTATCCCCTTCGATTCCCGATGCTTTATGGTGTAGCGTATGTTGCGCTGACTTCGTAGACCCATGGTGTTTTTGCCATTCGCCCTAAAGTGTATATAGGTCTTGGATCGTCACTTAACGCGTGCATGCGGCGACTCCGGGATGTATGGAAACGAATTGCGTGATGAATTGCAGCTGAGTAGCTGAGGTTACCTTAAACCCCAAGCCCTAACCCCTAAACCCAAAGTAGCCTCTATTATACCCCAAATACCCACTATTAGGGACCATAAGGGCTCTATTGACGGGCCCTTGCAAACCCCAAGGTTCTCTTCATGATGCAAGTTCGGGGCCTTGGTCCTTCGCGATCTCTGATAAGTACGAGATGGTCCGAGTAGGTCTACGTGCATAGTAATAAGAATGTCACCAATAACCTTAAGAACGCGAAACATAATAACAGTAAGAACACAAAACACTAGTACTAATGTGATAATGAGAATAATGATAGCGGTTTGAGACATTTGCCGTGGTTTTCGCGGCACTGGGAGCCGTATTCAGAGGACAGCTCTGAATTCTGTGGCCTCTCTACATGGGAGTTTCTCAGAATTTTGGATCCTTCTTGGGTGAGGCCACCCCTTTTGAGAACATCCCTACCCAGAGACCCCAGCACCATACCCCTTATTTGAGGAACATATCCCACATTGTCAGACAAAGCCCGTCACAACTTAAACGTACCCCCTTACAGTCCCTATAACCGTATAGTATTCTATACCCGAAACCCTTCTTGGAATTATCATGTGCAGTTACTTACCCTAAACCCGAAACCCCAAACCCGAAATCCTAAATCATTACTTAAGTAGTAGTATAGGGGCCTAAATAATTACCTATATTATTCTTCAGGGTTCCTTATTCTGATTGTAGTATAATGGGCCCAACAACCCTATTCTAATTATTAAGGCCCCTATATCATAGAACACTATTATGGGTCCCTTTAAAAGAACCCTGTAAAAGGAACGGTTTAAGGGAACCCTAGTCTAATTGTTAAGGCCCCTACAGTATTGGGCGTCTCTGGGCCTGAGTGGCCCAGGCCAGGCATTCTCTTTGCAAACATCGGCCCCTTGCACGTCAGGTCAATATTCTGTCGTAATGGAGGGTTTAGGGTTTAAAGTTTAGGGTTTCAGGGCGGTTAGGGTTTCAAGCTCAGGGCGTTTACGGTTTAGGGGCTATAGGGGCTTAGGGGTTCCGCCGCAATTGAGGATTAGGTTCCAGGTTATCTCATACTGTAATACTGCCGTGCAAATACTAGCAATCTGGCAATCAGGACACGGAAGTCGCTCAAGACTGAGATGACGTCCCCCAATATTCCAAAACCCCGTAAACCCTGAACACTCGTTCGTTGGCATGTTGTTTTTTGCTTATTTCCAACCATTGCTTTTCTGTCCATAGAAGCAAATGCAAACCAGTGCCGACACAAGGCCAATGCTTGCGCGGCTCTAGGGGCTTTCAGGGCTATAGAATTTAGCCATTTGGGGGTGTACTGTAGCCGGTAGACTGCTGCGGTCCAGGGAATTTGCGGCTGAGGATTGCAGCGTTTAGGCATTGTGAGTGCACGGTTTTGGCACAGGGTTGCAGGTCATTGTGCCCCACATCGATTGTCCTGCACAGCATTTACTAAACTCAGCATCAAATGCAGTACTTGTAAACTTACTCAGCTCAGGTTCTGCCGTTTGTTCAACTCGTCTACACGGGGTATCAGAGGGAACAGTGCGGCAAAGAACTCACCGACCAGCACCGACAAGAAACTCACGGAAAGCTCACTGACAAGGTTCCTTTTGCTATGAAGGTGTTAAGCTCACGTTTAAGCCGCAGGCGGTGTCAGTAGAAGCTCAAGTCAAGTCCAAAACGGTCATTCCGTTTAGGTGTTTGTTTTCGAGTGGGTTGAGCGGAGCGAACGGTGAATGCATACCGTGCTGAGTCTGACGTGCAAGAATTACCATAACGGAACAACCTCGTCTCACTTTTTCACCGTATCACCTGCGCTAGACAGGCCCTTTGCGCGCCACGGTGATGTAGGGTTCTGGGTTTGTCGGTAAAGGTAACCTTAACCCGGAATAACCTACCTTTTTAAGGACATATAAGGAAATCATGATAAGGAACCCGAAAAAGGTAGGTTAGTTAGGGTTTAGGGTATTGCTGTTGGCGTTGAGGTGCGGTTCGATATACCCCTGCAGTCACACCCACACCCGCTCCACTCTACGCCCCTCAAATCCTCCGATACCGCGATGCTGCGTCTTGCTGTGTCGATTTATGTGATGTGGTTTTCTGCCATGGGGATATGGTTCTGTGACGATACCGGTTCGATGTGGATATATAGATGTCGTTGTGACGCTCACGGAACTCGAGCTTCACTGCTCTGTGCAGGGTCGCGCGTTTCCTCCCTGCAGTTGCTACATATCATTACAATACTGTTGCTCTGGTTAAGTATCACTTTTGGGTCTTTGGTTGCGCCCTCAACCTTTTACCCTCATTAAGGATGTTAAGAGTTTGTGGTTCGGGGTTGACGCTTGGACTGGAGACCATGGCGCCAGAATACTTTCCTTTCACCCAGCGCTTGTTTTTCCAGCGAGGAGGCAGCTGTTCACCTTTGATCTCGTGGTAGGGTTGGGTTTTAGGCTTAGGTTATGGTTGAGCTTTCATCATTCGTAACATTCACGGTAGCCTACCTTACACCGAATTTCAGTATATCGTTTCGATATGTGTATGGAGGCCAGCATGTGCAGCTAAAGATCGCCACTGGAGTAGGCAGCAATCAGGATAAGACCCTTGCTTTCGGGATGTCGAATCAACCAGTATAACTCAACGTGGTTCAACCCTCTAAGCAGTTGCAGAATACGGGCTGTCACACCAGTGTCGTATCTTTGGTGTATAAATTTCTGCAACTTAGCCCACAGACTCTTCAAGCCCCAAAATCCCACAAGTGGAAACGCACGGTGAATGCACAGGTATGTCAATCCTGGCCCCGTTCAGCAATGCAGGAGGCACGATCCTCAAATTAGTAGCTGAGTGATACACTTTACACTTTTTGGGATAATAGTACCCAGTATAAAACTGAAAGTGTAAACTTTTTGGGGCTTATGGGCTCAGCAACTAGGTATACCTGTAGGCCAAAAACTGCCAGTCCTGGGATTCTCATGAATATAGGAACCTGATTAAGAATCCTTGGGTCTTTATTAGGGTTCTTTATATGAATCCTACTATTTTGGGAGTTCCAGGCCCACGGTCTCTTAATCAGGTTCCTACATTATGGTTTCTTTATGTAATGCTTGTAAAAGGTAGGCTGTTAACCCCAAACCGAAAACCCACAACCTGTAAGCCATTAATGTATAGACCCTAAACTACCATAATTTAGGGTTCCTTTAAGGGCTGTATATGGGTACCTTTACGGGCTTAGGTTTTAAGGTTTAAGTTGGCCTAAACTAAACCCCTAAACCCTAAACTCTAAATAAACTTAAATCCCGAAGAGATCTGATCGAAGGTGTGGAGTTTCCCGCTATTTTTGGATTCTCCACGACGTTTCTCCAGCTCCGCCGCAGCACTGGGCGGGTTGTGGGCTGTGGGCCCGACAACAATTTAGGGTTTCTATATGGTGCAGGGTTTGGGGTTTAGGGTTGAGGGGAGAAAAGGTGGATATAGGCTTAGGGTTTGGGGTTGGGGGTTTTAGTATAAGTGCGGCCACGGAGCAGATTTGCTCACTTGCGCAGTTGGCGCGATGCTGACAGCGCTGGAGCAGGTAGCTTCTCACTGGCTTGGTCTGGCCTGGTTTAGGGGTTTAAGTTTAAATTTGAGGGTTTTAAGGTATCCTAAGCTAGAACCTAAACCGACAAGCCCTACGCCTACGACTGAACCCTTATGACCCCTAATTCGCGCCTAAGCCCTAAAGCCTCACTCGCAGAAACTTTGTGTTTTGCGGCTTGGCTTTTTAGGCTCCCGGGCCAAGAAGGTTACCCTAAGGGTCCAAGTACCCAAGTATCATTATACTCTCAAAAATAGTAACCTACATAACTACTATCCCAAACCCGAGTACCTAATTATTGGGTCCTTTGGACCCTGAGGGTTAAGGGCCCGGGGCTTGCGGTGCAAGGTTTTGGGTTTGGCGGTTTAAGGTTTAGGGGAAGACCCGGTGCAATTGTCGGGTTCAGGGTTTAGGGTTGCTGTGAGGTTTCAGCGGCTTGTGACTTTTCGTTTCCGCGGTGCTAATATCTGAGACGCTTGGGTTTTGTTGCCAAGCACTGAATGCATGGATTTTATAGGCGTCTACAGGACTGCGCTTCTGAGTTATTGTCCTAAGTCACCCTATGCTTGGCTGATTGTCACTATCATTATACATGTCGCATCCCTGAATTCACATACTATGTACCTAAAACCCCTTGCTTCGCCATTGCTTCGCGAGACATTCAGCCATGCAAGAGGCAAAATTATACTTAATGTGCTAGGATGCCGGGAGAATGAGCGGTTTAGGGCTCGGCCAAATCGTCACCGGTCTCCTGGCATCGGTCCGACCGGGCCATGCTTTCAATTCCTAGGGTATAATCTTCCTCCGGGTTCCCTGTGGATACTTGGAAGTTCGTGGGTAGTTCTAAGGCTTCCTTTAAGGGTCCCTTTAAAGGGATCTATAGGGGTATAGGGTTTAGGGCCTACTTGGAGGTTCAAAATCCTGTAGCGTAGACCCTGAAACCTGCAACAAACGAAAAGTGCACAGCCCGGCTAGACGCGAATCCTCAAACCAGACCCGTGACTTCAAGGGGTCCGCATCTCTGAGGATGTCTAGTCACAGTCTCGAAGCGCGAATAACTACTGATACTATTATTTACTTAAGTTTCCTAGTTATAATGAAACAGCAGTAACCCCCAAACCCTATTCTAATGACTGAGGCCCCTGAGCCCTAAACCCTTGCAAGGATCCTTACAGTAAGGCTTAAAGGAATCCTGTTTCAATATTAATATTGAGGCGCCTATAAATATTGCTCCGTTTGCAGAAAACTGTACAAAAATCCTCTTGACGCCCTTCTAGCACCCATACGAAGATCCCTTCAAAGGAACCCTACATTGAGGCCCCTATACTACTCCTTTGTTCGACAGCGAGAAGCTACTCGATTTTCTTTTCACCAAAGCGGTTTCACTGAGAACACGGCTTGCCGTGGATCGAGCCACCCCGCCCTTCACGTGGAGTCTACCCTAAACCCTGAAACCTTAACCCTTGGTCGACGGATGATGGTTATTGATTTGTGGATGTAGGGCCTGAGGTTAGTTTTGTTTGGTGGAGTGCAGAATTGCTGTCGGCTGGCCTGGAAAAGTGAGTTTGAGAAGGGGTAAAGTGTAATTACAGGCTCGACTAGGCTCATAGGGTTTTATAAGCCATGGGAAAGAGATACTGCTACCCATGGTCCATCGGGTCCACACACAGCAGGCCAAAAACCCACTCCATCCTCAGCCCTCAACCTGAGTTTTCAATCCCTGGCGGCGCAGATCCACGAGGAGCCAACCGTCAACGGGCGGTGGGACGTTGGGTCAAACACCAGCAGTTATTTGGCTTCATGTTATCAGGGAGCTGGTTTGGGGTGTTAAAGTTTAAAGGTCTAGAGATTTTCGGGATTGCCAAGCTGCTATGAAGCGACATGCAGTTTGGGATAATGAGGTTGTGTCAGGGTTCCTCATCATGATCATTGCTGCAGTTGAATTTCGCACTAAAGGTGAGCTGCACTAGCCTACGTGTGCGCATCTACCCTGGCTCACTCTGGTGACTCTGAGGCAACCTGAGACATCACCAGTATGTAGCAGTCTACTCCCACGAACCACCGCCCGCGGCGGGCAGAGGCGAGACGGACAGAGTCTCTGTGTGTACACCAGCAGCCATGCAGCAGTATTGTTACTCCGAGGGCCGAACATCTCCTGTATTGTTTTGCGTTGCTCCTTCTGCATACCAAGCACCTGAGCATGTGATTGCTGTTGCGCAGTGGTAGTCGTCGTTGATGTCGTCGTCCTGGTGGCAGCGGAAGTGGTAGCGGCGGCGGTAGCAATTAGTGGTGGTAGTCGTAGTAGTTGTAGGCGTGCGTAGTAGCAGCAGCGAAAACAGGTGCTATAGGAGTAGCAGTGGTGTCATACCCTTGGTGGTGATGATGGAGGTGGTAACAACTTTCGCGTAGAAAGCACCCAGGGCAGAATAATGGTTAGTTATTGTCACTGTTACCAACAAGTCTTGAAGATGAGACCGAATACCTAGGAAGAGCTCAGGGATGCCCCACTTGCGCAAGATTTTCTGCCGAGTACCTATCATGCGTGAGATCGTAGTGACCGTGTACGGGGCCACCGTAGGGTTGGCACAAGACTTAACACAGCTTGTTTTCGGACCCACGCAAACGTGTTCATCTTCAAGGCTGTTGTATTGATGTTCAAGATGTGTGCCAAACAGTGGCAGCAACAGCATCAGGAGTCACAGCAGTTGTCACCACAATTGTAAGGATGTTGCATACATCCAACAATGGCTCTAAATTGGGTGCCTCCAGAGTTGATACAGAGATCAGGGTTTAGGTCGACTGCAAGTGGCCGCAGGCTGTAGCCGTGCCATGCATCACATTTCGGCCGAGTTTGCACGTTTCCCCTTCACCTGGACATCCCAAAAAAGGCGCTCCATGCAGCAGGCCCATGCAGAGAAGGCGAATCCCGAAATCTACCGGTCCTGGAGATTGATTGAGCGAAGCGTGGATAGCGCAGATACGATATGCGCCTGCCACCACACCCCACCACAGCTGAGCCGCCACGACCCTCCATGTAGCAGGGATTCAACAGCTTTCGTAACTAGGCCCCAGGAATAGCAGGATCTCTGATACAATTACTGAGATACTATTTGGGGGACTCCTTATTATACGAATAGTATAATAATGGGCCCCAAAACCATGCTCGAATTATTAAGGCCCCTAGATCATAGAACCCTCATAGTAACCCCTCTACACCCCTTTTAAAGAAACCCTTCAAGAGAACCCTATTATTAAGGCCCCTATATTACACCGTTTCTAAGGAAGGTAGCCCCGCCAGTCTAAGGTGCCAGTGAGGGCCCCAAGCCTCAGAAAACACAACCTGTACCTCCCTATTGCAGTATGAAATAGTAGTAGGTAGTACATAATTATAATAACAATACGTAGTATCTAATAATAAGAGTAATAGATTGTGTATAATAATGATCGTAATGATAAGACTGTCGGGCCCTGCATGCTGCACCTTCCGATTTGGCAGCGGCAAGAAGCAGAACTGCTCGCAGATGAGAGCCAGTCAGGAAAACCGACGTTGCAAGACCAATTGGGCCGCGGAGGGGAAGGGGGGGGGGGGCAGGGCGGCCAAAAAGCCACACATTTCTTTTCCGAATGTTGCCGCCAGGTTACCTGATGTTTCTGATGACTTGAAAAGCTGAGGCAGCGGTGGTGTTGCCCACATTCCATGTCTCACCATATTTGGATGACATAGAGATCCGTCGAGTTCCCTTGTTTTTCTACGCGCATTTGCAAACATAAACCCTCGAAACTCCTCAAAACCTTAATCCAATTATTAAGGCCCCGGCATAATTGATGGGGTCCCCAGTTCCATGCATGCGATGCAGCTTCGATTGGAGAGTTTCGCAGCAGAGCTGCCAGTTGAAAGCACGAGTTTCGCTAAACTACTTGCAGTGTTGAATGAGTGCTGATTGTGTAATCTCAGACTAGCATGAAGACTCCAGGTAAATGGCATGAACTGATGAAGGTCAGAGCTGCTGCTAGCTCGCGAATTCGCAAATTGTCGCATTTGCTAAAGACCGTGATGAAAATCAGAGCAGAGCAGTCCAGTCGTGTGTTGCGTCGGCTGAGGCTAAAGCTTTAAATATTGGTAGGCCGCTTTTCTTCACGCTTTACGAGTCATACCCTATACGGTATAGGGTTTATAGGGTATTACCCCTATAAACCGTAAAGACGCTTTGTGTGGAAAGTCCGCCAGTCGCCGGAAGTCGACACCGAAAGCCCATTGCCCAACGGCAGCAGGGTTTTGATAATACGGGGCCTAAATAGAGTTCCTCTTGATAATTATGGTATAATGGTACCCAAAACCCTTTTCTAATTCTGAAAGCCCTTACTTTATGTTTTTGGGCTGACTTGGGAAATGATTGCTAGCGGGGCAGGGGCTAAATGATTGCGAAATGCCACAATACCAGATGAGATTCGTTCTTGCCACAACCATGCCAACATGGGTCGTGTTCCAATGTAACGTGTTGGATGTCAACTGGTTGCCATCCAGTTAGGGAGTTTCCCAGGAAATGGGTGCAACGGGGGAGCCTCCGGAATGAGACTTGATCATACCAAGTTTACATGGCTCCATCAGGTGTTTTTGAGCAATATTGTATCTCATTAGGGCTCATTAGGAGTAGAACATGGTGGTACCCAAGTCTTGTTTTTTCATTTGCATTCCAAAATCGAAAACAAATCGATTGTTTAAAATGTGTGTTGCGGTTTGGAGCTTGCACAAACACGATGTTTCTTGTTGTCGGCAGGTCGTTGTTGGTCGAAGTTGGGATGTGCTTACAGTTTATAGCATGCCAATGGATTTTGAGAAGTTGGACAACGGAGTGTACCTGGATCCCAAATGTATGTAGAACAATCATAGTTTTTTATAGGTTTGGGCCATTATGTTAAATGGTTTCGGCGGTCTGGGTAGGCACGATACTTGGTTCAAGCTGCTCGTGCCCGAACGAGTCCAGAGCACGTTTTCGATGCCCGGGTGATCCTTACAGCCCCAACCCCTGGGATCCCCTGAGCATTGCCGCATGGTTTAGCAGGCAGGTTATGCGGTGTTTTTCTGCTTTTTCAGATTTTAAAACTTCGTTAAAGTACTTCAACAGCTTTTGTAAGTGTTTTTATGGTTCCTTTAAGAAGCGCTCGCATGGTTCCGTTGAGTACTCTCATGGTATATCGAGTTGTGCTTGTCACCAGCTTGTTTCAACCCGAGTGTTTCGGCGATGTCGGGCGCTCCATGCCAAGCTCGTCTGAAAAGTATATAGTACAGTGGCCTTCATAATTAGAATAGCGTTTCGGGGCCCATTTTTTTATAATTATACTAGGGAACCCCCAAAACAGTATAGGTAATTATTCAGGCCCTTATAGTAGCGTTTAGGGATTCGCAGATGGTTTCATCGGTCACGATGCACGCGCAGAACCGGAGATCCGGCAGCCATCCAAGCTTTTGTTTGTGGTTTGTTACTTACCCAACATTGCGACTATTGCAGGTCGTATCATCGGAACATGGACGAGCATCACAGTGCTTCCGTGTATGCACCGTGCTACTTGCCCTTGTTGCAACTCTTCCCCTTCGGTGCCTGGGAGGGGGGGGTAGGGGCGGGGCGGGCAGGAAAAACATTTGTCGTTTTACACGACACTCGCTCCCCTGACGCTCAAGATGACTTTGACAGTCAGGGGTGCTTGCAGAACTGCATGCATGTTTGCGATGCAAGATGAAATTGCTTTCTTGCACCAATATTTATCGGTTTCTTGGGAGTTGCATTGGGCGTAGACATGGGCACATATATTCACGCTCGCCTCATTCCATCGCTCCATTGCGGCTCAAATGAGACCTGAATACTTATTTTGGCCTGACCTGGCTCCCCAGCAGTCGCAGCGTCCTCAGCAACGGGCAGTTTTTTTTTGAGAGCGGTTCGTTGAGACTTTCAACGCGTGCTGATTTTTCTATCAGTCCCCCATCTCGGGTAGGTTTGAAACGAGAGTGCTTCATGGAGAGAGTTTTGAGTCGCCAGCTTCCTTAGAGCCCCCACAGGCGCAAATGTGAAAACTACTGAAAATCGAGCGCTGTTTAATCTTGCGTACTGCATGCAGTTTCTGCCATCCAACCCGCTTGGGCGCAGGTTTATGCTGGAAGAAGGCTCCTGTCGAACGGAAACTAATAGAAGTGTCTTGAGAAAAGGTTCGTAGTTGGAGTTGCGTGCCTTGAGTTCACCGAAGCCTTAACACGCTGTTTCGAATTCTCAGCCCAACACTGCTACTTGATGGCTTCGTGTCAGAGTCAAAATTCTCAATGCCCGCCGACATCCTAAATCTAGCAACTACAGTGCGAGTACACCCTGAACGCCTAAACCCTAAGCCGCAAAGAAACTTCCATGGCCAGGGGGATGGCGGGCGATACCGTGGAGAAGGTGCTGGGAATCTAGGGTTTTTAAGGTCTTCGCGAAGCCTGACCCCCACGTGCCCGTTAACAGAGCGCTTGTTGTCCTTGATCGTGGGTATTTAAGGTGCAATAGAGGGTACTTAGGGGTCCCGGAAGTCCTTACCATTTTGAGGGGTTTAACGCACGAGTTGTGCAGGGTTTGGGGGTTTCAAATAGGATCAGGACAACCCAGGGGTTCATGAGATTGTTCTCCTGAGGTTTTTGCAGGTCGCTCAAGAATCATATATTGTCCCGATTACTAACCGGCTCCTGTACCCGAACACCTCATTGGATCCTTGCGGGAAGTATGCAATCCTCCCGATTTTGCAGTAAGCGCCTTCTTGGCAGGATCCCGACCAGGGTTGTTTTTTTGTTTTATGGGGGTTCCGATGCTTCAGCTACCTTTCTTTGGAGGTGTCTACCCGGTCTACCCACAACTGGATTCACTCTGTTGTAGGGTTTTCTCTTGCTATAAGCCTGTAGTCTCCATTGTAGTTCCTTTTTGGGGTTACCTTATACGATCCTAATTACGTATTTGTTTAAACCCAAAAATGAACTACAATGGAGACTATAGGAATGGTTTATGTACACGAAATTCAGACGCAAACCTTCGCATTGCACATGACGGGCAGTGCGGACCCCATGGAAGCCAAGGCTAGGTTTTGGGATGTCACTGCTTGTGACTGTCAGTTTAGCGTTCATATAAGGTGTATGGTTTGTACCCGCATCCCATAGTAGTGTGAAAACGTTTTGAGCTTATGGGCTGGCATTGCATGGTGTGATTTCTTGAAGCTTCGGTGCAGCCTGTCGCTGTCTGGCCAAGTCTGGACAAAGACTGTTACAAGCACGCGTTTCCTTTCACGGCGGCTCACGGTGGCTTTCGATTCAAGACGGGTCTGACCACCGAGAAAAACCTTCCCAAAACTTCCCGCCCATGACATGCAGCATTTTGCGTTTTGTATCCGAGTCGACTCAACCCGATTCTGCATGCCTTTGCCGGCGATAGTCCGCAGCCCTGACCCATGCCTCAAAGCCCACTTAGGCCGCGCACCCAAAACACTTCTTGCACCCTGAAACCTAAACTCCAACCCATTATCCTGACAGGTCCAAGAGAAGGACCAGGAGAAGGAGCCCAAAGAGAAAGAGCCCAAAGACAAGGAACCCAAGGAGAAGCAGCCCAAGGACCAGGAGGTCGTCAAGAAGACAGAGGCGTCCATGGTGCATTGCACGCCCAAACATAGAAACTTTCAGAATTCAGGGCTTGGAGTTTGAGTATGAAATTTTAGGGTTTGGTTGTTGTTCTCTTATCCTGGGTCATAGTGGTGCTTTTAACTAACCTCAGCCACTGCCCCAGCCACAAGCCTTCAAGGCTGCAAAAAATGCTAGTCATTATGCATTGGGTGATTCTTTGACCGTAGGTCTTGGAGACCCCTGAAGCGCCAAACCCCGAAACTTCCATGAAGAACTTAATCCCTTAACCCTAAACCTTTTGCGGGCACCTTTAGTTAGTTATGCGTGACATTGAAATCATCCTCTATAGCCCGTCTCACTCAACAGACCTCGAACCATATGCCTCGCCTGGATTGTCCGAGTGTGAGCGCCGAAACCTTTTGCGGGGTTCTGAAGGACTCAAGGGTTAAGGGAATGATTCGGTATGATTGGAGTTGGAATAAAGTTTTGGAAAGCTTCGTCTTTGTATGACCGTAAAAAGGGACTGTATGTACTAATGCTAGTGCTTGTGCAGCCACCCTATAAATCACCGAAATGTTTTGACATGGCATCCTAGAGTTGATGTAGGCCCCGAATCAAGAGGATCCCCACCTGAGAAGGGATTGCAATAGGCAGCCTAATGCTGAAGCCCTTCAAGAAAGCAAGTCCATGAATCAGGTGTCTACATGACAACCCTTAACCCTAAACCCTAGGCCGTTACATGACTGTTGAAATTTTCGGGACCCATGGTTCTCACAGCGGCATCGCTCATTCCGAGTCCACGGGACTTCCACCTCAAGAGGTAGTCTTGTTGTATTGAATGGCAACTTTTAAAGTTGTTGACCCTCAAAAATAGCAGGTCACTGCACACACAGGCTCAATCCAGCAAGCTCCTGTACCCCAGACTCAAATTGGACCGGAATCGTGGTTATGGGAACAGATTATGACATCTTGTTCATGGTTTTTGCCTTTTATACCACTGACCCTACGCCGACCATGAAGCCCCTAGGTTTGCTGTTTCGAGGTTCTTGGGTTTGTCAGGTCGGTTTGCGTGCTTTTTTTGTAAATTTGTATCGGATGTCTTGAGGCGCTGAGTGCATCGAATGGTGCTGATTTAAAGTTGTTGGGTTTGATTTCAGGTGTTTCGGGTTTGCGTGGACCCCAAAAGTATGCAGAAGAATAGCCTTGTGTAGGTGTCGGGCCATTGTTTTACCAAGGTTTCAGGTTTTGGTACTGTAGGGTACAGTAGTACAGCTTCCAGCCATCCCTTGCAAGCGAGCGTCAATGCCTTGTACCTTCCCTGAACAACTCACTTGCCGCAGGGCAAGAGCGCAGACGGAGCTGAGGCACCATTGCAAAACTATATGTTTGCACATGTTTGCATGCCTTTGGGGCCATGTGACATTACATCTATATATATATATATATATACTGGGCTTTGGAGTACCATACTTTAGTATTTTTTCGGGACCTGCTACTGAAAGGGAACCATTATGAAATAAAAGTCCATACTTTTTCTCCCTGGTTACTTCAAAGCCCAGTGTATATACATATACATATATATATATATATGCATATATATATATGTATATACAGAGAGATACATATGTAAGGTTTGGGGTTCGGGGTTGCTTTGAGTACAAGCCTCAGAACTATAAACCATCCACACCTTGATTGAGGAGTCTTGCATTTCATGGAACCCCCAAGTGCCGGATTTTATGATAACACAATAACCATACATTGAAGTTTGAGTTACAGCATTTTTAGAAGTATGAGTATATAGATATGAATATGGTTAAGATGCCCCCCGCCGGATAATGCAATGAAAATCACAAGCAAGAAGATGGAAGGATCATCAACACCAGATCCCATGACCGACACAAGGAATGAGAGCAGCATCAGAAGACAAAAACAGCACGGAACAAAAATCAGTCAGAAATGTAACAAAAATGAGATCTTTAAACTCTGGGCGTTTCTTTAGTTGTTGTTTCTCTTTGTGGATCTCTCTCTCTACATATACATCATAGACATAGACATAGACATGTACATATACATATACATATGCATATACATATACATTTACATGTACATATACGTAATTTAAATAAATGTATATACCCCGAAACCTAAACCCGAAAGGTCCCAAAGCCTGGCAGCCAGGCCAAGCCGAAGGCCCAAGAGGCCTCGCCTGCCACCTTGCTTGCCTTGGCGCCTTGGCACCGAGACGAAGTGTGGTTTGTAGGGTTTAGGGTTTTGGGTTCAGGGTAGGTTTTGGGATTTAGGGTTTAGGGTTTCGAGTTTTGGGGTTTAGGGTTTTGGGATTTGGTTTTGGGGTTTAGGGTTTAGGTTTTAGGATTTAGGGTTTCGGGTTTTGGGGTTCAGGGTTTAGGCTTTAGGTTTTGGGATTTAGGGTTTATAGGGTTTTGGGGTTTAGGGTTTACGGTTTAGGGATATATTTGGGGTATATTAGAGGATAGTTTGGGGGGTCCATGTGGTTTGGGTCCGTGTGATTCGCGGTCTTTCATAAGGTTCATGGGGTTCCTTTAAAGGGGCCTATAAGAGTTACTATAAGGGATCCATAAGGGTACTATAATATAGGGGCCTAAACGTGTAAGGCCTTTTTGGGTTCTGCTGCACTTCAATTTCTTTTGGAGGGGGCTCCTTCTTGTTTAGACGTCCCTGAATTCGTGACATTGGAAAGCATGTGTCGGTCACAGATGCTGGGTAATGACACCTCGAACTTTATTTTTCTGATTTATTAAAGACTGAATCCTAAACGCACATGACGCTCAAGCAAGTGAGCACTACCCGAATGATTCAAGAGACTACTGCTAGGATCCTGCTCGATTTAGACTTCTGGAGTATCGGCGTTCAGGTGGGAATACCAGCAGCATTTATCCTCTTCCAGTGTCCATCTGTATGGGGATAGATAGGCCATGGTGCTTGGGAGGTACTAGCCCGGATCCTTTCGCAGCTAGGTCGCAGGATGCCTTGCAATCGCAACAGTGTCAGCTGTGGTGTCGCCCCTCGGCTGATACGATCCATACGATCTCTTACCCCGAACCCTAAACAAAGTTGTAAGGTGTGGTGTCAAGGGTTTCAAGCGACTGCACCTTAAACCTTGGTTACCTTTTAACTACAGACCGAAGCCGTACAACCATAGGTAATGCCCCCCACCCTAACCGTGGGGTCCATAAACAGCCCTTGATTGGCAAACATGAGTTTAGGGTTATTTGAAGCGCCTTCGCATTTTCCTTTTGTCCCGGGGACCCGTTAATGCTTTGGCATGTCTGCACTCGGACTCGAAGGCCCGAAGTGCACCTTCAGCCTCGATGCATATGGGAGTTTCCGAAAATTAGGGGTACCTTTTTTGGGGGTCCTTAGAATAAGTATCCTACTATTTAGGGTGCTATAGTAGGGCCCCCTATTTTCGGAAACTCCCATATACTCCAAATCCTCAGACCACAAGCCTAACCCCCCCCCATCACACAAAATGAAAAGTCACGTGCGAACACACAGACACACACAGAGACACATGATCTCCCGCCGCATCCACTTCTTCAGGAGCTTCGAAGGGAAGATGTACAGGGCGATACCAGGGATGTCGGTAAGGTTTGCGATTTGGGGGCCTTAGGGGATCTTACTTGGAGGTTCATGGGTAGTTATAAGTGGAGTTATAAGTAGGGTAACTATAATTATAACTAAATTATAACTCCTATTAGCGGACTTATAACCCTACTTATAGCCCATGAACCTCCAAGTAGGGGTCTGGACTTTGATTTGCCCTTGGTTCAGGACTTCCGGGGATTCGGGCTATGGGCTGCAGGGCCTTGGGAGCTGTACATCATGGCCTGAGAAATGGGGATGTGCCGACACCCAAGACTAGCGCAATCATGATGCATCTCCACGAATCTAAGAATACAGAGCTTCGCTTGAGCTCTTCTGGCAGGATTTAAGACTGACCCAGATCCCCCAAAGAAGGTAAAGTAATGGCACAAAACCTACAAAGGGCCATTATTCTACATACTTATGGGCCCAGGTAATGTTAATAGTTGTTTCATTGTTTTGCATCCTTAACCTTCCAGAACCTACTTTTTTCTAGGGTCCCTACAAATCCCATATTAGGGTTTATAATAATAACCTACAAAAAAGTAGGGTTTAGTAGGTCCAGGATTGCATGTGTCATTCATCTCGGAGCCACGGCGACCTTTGGGCCCTATAAGGGCTTTGATTCCCATTAGTACTTCGACCCAAAAGACTTGGCCTCGTAGGGCTCCGGATTTACATAGGGTTTTGGGTTTAAGGATACCTCGACCCCAAAAGTATGTGCAATAATAGCATGTTATAGGTTTTTTTACCTACTTTCGTGGGTTTGGGCATGCTTTGCCTGGAGCCCACACCTCAGGCAAAGCGACGTGATGAATGGTGGGAGCCTGATCCGTTGGTACGTTCGGGCACCCAGACGTTGCACCACCGTTGACTATAACACAGTTCCCTGAAGCCTGAAAACCCGAAAAGTAAGCCTGTCAAACTCACAAGCATGTGGGCTTCCTCTTCCATCATATTTTTGTTTGGGGAAGTCCTCTCTTCCGGAATGATGTTTGGCAGTTAGCGTGGGTTGGGCTCACTTTGACCACAGAACTCAGAAAAGAAAGAACATCCTAAACTCTAATGCCCTAAACCATCCTTGCACCCAACACTTCGACTCGAGAGCCTCTTACAACACATGGACATGGCGTGCAATACAGGGCTTAGGCTTTATCTGGGCTTTGGAGTACCATACTTTAATACTTTCTTTCCTTAAAGGAACCATTATGAAATAAAAGTTTATACTTTTTTCTCCCTGGTCACTTAGAAGCCCAGTTATAGGGATTATAGGGCTTATCAAGATCGGCCTCATCAGAGCCTTGGCAGCACGGGCGATCGCAACAACAAATAATGCTAATGCACCAAAAAGCTCTTTAGCAGGCACCAAAAAGCTCTTTAGCAGGGATGGAAGTTGCGGTGCTGGTTTGCATACTTTCTTTTGCCGCCCTGAGTTTGGGTTTCGAGGACTCAGTCCTATGCATTCCAGAACCCTATGGCCTCAAGTCGGATGCCCCGCTGGGTACCCTGAGACCTAAACCATGAACCGGCACCCTTAACCTTCCACGCTGTAAAGCCAATCATCAATGCTCGCATTCCGAGCCGAAACAGAAGCCAATGTCCCAGGCCATAGCGTCAAAAACCCCAAAGCAATACTGAGCCCTAAACCTTCACGCACAAACCCTATCCCTAAGGGTCCAAGTAAGTAGTCCTTATATAGTTGAGGGTTGGGATCATTGGGTTTAGGGTTTAGGGCCTAAGTTTAGGGTTTGGGGGTTTAGGGTTTGGGGTTTAGGGTTTAGGGTTCCGGTCCGGGCTTCATGATGTATTGGAGATGCGCTTCGCAACCTAAACGCGGATCCCTCAGACGCTAGTAACCTTTTGACACATAGCCGTATAAATCATGATCCAAAACCCTAACTCAGAGGGTCCAAGTACTCCCCAGTATAGGACTTTAGGGCCTTTTCAGGTACCAAAAACTATATATAAGGACTGCTTCGACCCTTCGGGTCAGCCCTCAACATCACATCACGCCCCTGTCCCTTCAACCCCGAGAGCCGAGCCCATGAGCTCCTCCCCACACCGTCCGAATGTTCAGGACTCTCTTTGGGTTGAGCACATCGTCCCGGCGCCGTCCGCCCCAAAGAACGCCAGGGCCCAAACCGGGGTGCCGTCGAAGGCTTTCGGACTGTTTACGCAGCATTATGAGAGTTTCCGAAAATTGGGGTTACCTTATTTTGGGGTCCTAATACTAAGGATCCTACTGTTTAATTTAGGGTACTGTACTAGGGTCCCCTATTTTCGGAAACTCCACTATAGGCATAGAGGAGCTGCGGGTTCGACATATCGGGACTCACGGACCAGGTGCATGTTTGTCAGGGGCTGTCATCAAGATATGCACCCATTGAAGCGTAAAAGACTCTGAACGTAAACGTGTTACATACTGAAAAACCCAAAGCGTACTAAAAGACGTCTAGAGCGTTGGTCCAGGATGTGGATTTCGTGGGTCAGATGTCAGGTCACTACTTCCAACCCCGAACGCTACCTGGACCCCAAGAGTATGTAGAATAATAGCTTCCTTTCGCGGTTGGGCCATTTTGTTACCTACTTTTGAGGGTCTAGGTACACCCTACCAGGACCCCCCAAGTGCCCCTCAGTAGAGCCCTCATGGTTAATAGTGGGTATTGGGGGCTGTTTGGGTGTATGGAAGTGCGTATTCGGAGTGTGTTAGAGGGTAGTTGGGCGGTCTAGGTAAACCCTAAACCCTAACCCCCTAAATCCCCAAACCCCTAAACCCTAAACCCCTAAGACCCTAAACCATAAACCATAAACCGTTCCGGGTAAGATTCGGGCTCAGAGCAACCGTATGTTCACCGAGACTCACCGATGCAATTCGTTTGGATTTCTGGGCTTCGGGTGTAGGGTTTGCCATAAATTACCATAGCGTATTTTTGCTATGTGTTTATCAAAGCCATTTGAACTTAAACCCTGATATAGAATTTGTGCGGACTTTACAAGAAAGAAGGTTTTGTCATTTTTCAAAAATGGGTTGAGCGGCTTGAGGGCATCTCCTTGAGGATGGTCTCGAGTCACAATTTGTGCATACCGATGTGGTGTAGGGTTTAGGGTTTAAAGGGTTTTTGCGTTTGTGTGTGCGTATATGTATACGGCCACTCACTCCCCGTCCCGACATGGCTAAAGCCTAAACCCTACTTGAAGGTTCATGGGTAGTTATAAGTAGGGTTATAAGTCTCCTAATAGGGCTTATAACTATATATAGTTACCCTACTTATGACTGCATTTTTTATAACTACCTATGAACCTGCAAGTAGACCCTATACCCTATAACCCCTAAACATAAGGCTTTAAACCCTATAAACTCTAAACCCTACCCTAAAATCCCTAAAGTCCCTTCACCTAACTCCGAAACCCCGATGCGAGGTTTGCACCATCCAGTTTTGCCAGAGCTGAGGCTGGCTACGGGAGGAAAAGCACGTAGAAGAAGCTTTGTATAGCTTTTGGGAGACTATGTTACCTACATCTGGGCCTGTAGAATAACAGCGTTTTATAGGTTTGGGGACAATTTTTTACCTACATTTGGGGTCTAGGCAGGGTTTAGGCAATTGAAGGGTTTCATCATGGGCATCAAGAACTTACAAATTACAATACAAAGAGCGTCCCCCTAAACCCATTTGAAGCCCCTCAAGCGCATGCAGGTTTCGGAGGGTCTCATGGGGTTGCCAGTGCTTGGGCTGCGGTGAGCTTTCACCTCGAAATGGGTAGTATCCCCTCGGCTCTCCCTCCAAGCGGTCCTTCTGTTCGCCCTTCCGGGTCGCCAGACCCAAGTTATCGCCGCCAGAGCCCGCCGGAAAGATTTTTGAGGTCGTTCTGACCGTTCGTGTCTTTTAAGTGTACCCCCAGTACAGGCAGGTGGGCCATTGCACTCAAACTTAGACAAGACCCGGGAGCCGTCTACACCCGAAACCCACGACCGGGATACGCATGCTTTGCGGCGTTGAGGTGGCTTCCGGGATTCGCACTTTCTGCATGTTGGTTGGGTTCCATCCCCCATGATCCACCCTCACCCAAATCTGGCACCTCAGACCTTGCATCAGGCACAAACGGGCTATTCAACCAGCAGCCCGGCAGCATGAGTGCAGTCGACGTGTTCCGCACCTACTATAGGGGCGTTTGAAATTAGAATGGGGCTTTGGGCCGAGTATACTATAATTATATGAAAAGGAACCCCCAAAATAGTATTGGTAATTATCTACGCCCCTATAGTATGTGCACAACAAAGCTTGGGTGGAGACCTCAAACGTGAGCAGACATCAACCCGCAGTCCACGAAACTTCAGATTCAGATACTTGCACCTTCCCTCATGTTGGGGGGAGTAATAATTATAGGGGCTTAAAGAATTACCTATACTATTTCGGGGGTTCCTTATCATAATTATAGTATACTGACCCCAAAACCTTACCCAGAGGGTCCAAGTACTCCCTATTATAGGACTTTAAGGCCTTTTTAGGTACCAAAAACCATAAGTAAGGACTACTTGGATCCTTAGGGTTATTCTAATTATTAAGGCCCCCCTAGTCCTTTTGGCCACAATGCGGAGCCGGAAGGCCCGAAGTTGCTTGTCGCTAGGGCGGGCCTCACGCGGTTTGGGGCCAGGGACGGCTCTCAGGACCTAGAGTAGGCCCTTATAATATGTTTTTTTTTGGGTTTAGGTTTTCTTGTAATCCCCTTGAACCCAAAAAGGGAACCCTTTGTATTCCCATGTTGCTCTTGGGTTTAGGCTCATGATGCGGTGTTTAGGAATCTTGGTTTCTGGCGAACCGGAACCTCTAAACCGCACACCGCGAGCCCTGGGCCCTATAAACTCTAGACCTTCAGCCAAGGATAGCCCAGCTGATCCAAAGCCGCGCGTCGGTACCTCTGAATGTGCATCCCGCTGGCTACCCCGCCCCACCCCTCGCCCAGTTCTACGCGAACATTGCAACTTGGCTTCAGGGAGTCTGGAGTTTACCTTCGCCCTGGAAAACCTACAGCTCTAGGGCTCCTTATGGAAGAAGTCCGCAAGAGGTTAAGGTAGAGTTTACAATCCAGGCTTCGGAGTAGATAGATTTATAGGGTTTAGGGCGGTTTGGGGTGAATGGTCCTCCAACAACAGATCATAGTTCCAGCTTTAGCCCAGCATGCTCTGCATCTTGTATGCTTGCTCCTCATGGAAACCCCTGATGTCTGGCCACGGAGAATCAGTCATGCCGTTCCTCCCAGTTTTCTACTGGACGCCAATCTTATGATGTCAGAGCTGCCTATACTCCTTGTATTTCCCCAAAACATTAATATACGCCCGTAATAAATACCAATACTATTTTGGGGGCTCCTTATTTTTTTGGTTTATGGGCCGCAAAACCCTAGTCTAACTATTAAGGCCCCTATATTATTTAGTCGGATACGCGATGCAATCAGGAAGTGCACGTACAGGTCCCATTACAATGACACAATAGAGGTTCAGGAACCATCCGGAAATTCAAGTTCATGTTCCAGTACGATGACAACGTAGAAGCAGAGGCAGGCGGAGCAAACACATGTGCAGTTGAGATTGGGTTTTATCTGATGCTTTCTAGGACCATGATGTTCTTACTTGGTTTATCTTTTTCTACAGTCGCACAGCCAAGGTTAGCATTATGCAGATTCTCCTCATAGGCCTGCGAAGAGACTGCTAATGTAGGAACCTGATTAAGAAACCCTGGGCCTATAACCCCAAAATAGCAGGGTTGATATAAGGAACCCTAATAAAGGCCCAAGGTTTCTTAATCAGCTTCCTACATTATCCGTTCGACGGTCAAGGTTTGATGACAAGCTGGCTTGGTATTTCTCCCAAAGGACTGACAGGTAACGAATATACTCTTGTAGTTGTTCAGTCGATGTGTTTGGCCGCAGGCTCAAGCCAAACATTTGCGTTTGTCAATCATCGGTCGCTCAAAATGCACCCTGAAAGCTGTCAACAGAGCCGTGCCAGGCCATTGTGAGCGCCACATTGGTGCATAATTGGGTCGTCGTTTTGGAACAACGTGTTGGCATCATGCACAGTTTCTTATAAGTTTGGGTGTTTGCGTATGTGTTGCTGAAGGTGATGTAACTTGGGGGTTCAGGTCTGGTAGCAGATGATATCGGGAAGTTAGCGCTTTCTGGTTCACGGGCTGACATCCACTGCGCTGGGAATCCCCATTTTCGACTATAACTACAAATTTTCAGGAACACGGTCGGAACACGAACAATTTCGGAGGTCGCAAACTCCAAGACTCCAGCAAGACCTGCCTAGTTGAAAAGTTTTACGTCCCAGGGTGCAGTAGTATGTATCATATTGTTGGATATGCCTTCATGCTACTATGCCAGCAGGAAAGCTGATTAGACAGACCCTCAAAGCAGTGCGTACCTTCGGGTTGTCTTCGGGCTTGGGCATTTTGGGTTGTAGGATTTGCCTCCGCGGCAGGGTTTCATTAGCACTTCTTCGCGCGGTGCCATTGCAAGAAAAGTCCTGACATGTCGGTCGTTGCTTATCGTATTCCTCCACCAGACACCCCTGGAAGTCTTAATGCAAAAGCTTTGCCCCAGGATCCTTTGCATGCAATTAACCTCCTACTATATAGCCCTCAACCCTCAACCGCCACGGTCACTCGTTTGAACAAAAGCCTACACTCCCGAAACCTTCTCGAATTCAGATGCCCGAGCCTCGTAAGATCATCCTGACTCAGGGTCCCCATATGCCTATATGAGGGTTTTTAGGGTTTAGGATCTAGGTTTTAGGGTTTAGGTTCCAGGATTTAAAGTCCAGTGTTTAGGACTTGGGGTTTAGGGTTTAGGGTTTCCTGTGTGGAGGCATGCTCCTGCTTGTGGGTGACTCTCTACCCGAAGCAGCTCCGGGCTTACCATGTGTCGTTTTCACAATCGTGAGTCCCTTTTCGCCGATATCTCAAGTTTCGTGTCTTCTGTGTACCATCCGAATTCAGAAGGAATTTTCATGCCTAATCCCGTGCACAACCACATTCGCTTTCCCTTTCAAGAAGGGCCGTGGCTGGTAGTGACGGCATGAGGTGGCAATCTCAAAACACCTTGCCATGTTGGATGGCACCACAGCTTGAAAGTACTTTGCACAAAAGGTGCGACCTTCGCAAATCGATCACATTCACTGCCACAAGGGCCCCACCTCGTTTCTGAGGGAAGTCGGCGGTTGAGGGTTTCAAAGTCTCGGGTCTACCAGCGTATTTGCAGTTCGTGCATGCTGGTCTGAATGCATGTCCAGCTGTTTAGTTTTTTTACGGAGCACGACGGAGCAAGCAACAACGCAGGACACAGGAGTCCGACGGCATGAGGCAGAGCACAATGGAGCAAACAACAACCGACCGCATAAACCAGAGCACCAAGGAAAGAACAACAAACCAGCCAGGAGTCCAAGCACATCAGACGGGGCACAAAGGAGGCAAGCACCAACCCAGGACAGAGGAGTCCGACTGCACGAGATTCTCCAAAAGTATTTTGGCACAACCGAGGCCGAATGTTATTGCTTCTCCTGAGAGACCAGCTGAGAGTCTAGATTCTGCTCAAGCATCCCTGCATTCACGCACCCCATTGCTGCTTCCTAAGCATTCGCGCTGACCTTGCGAGTTTAGCTACGTTTCGCGTGTTTGTTTTGTTGAGCCTTTTGGGGGTCGTAGCTATACCCACAGGCCCCACAGCAGTCCCTTTTCGGAATGACCTTATGGACCCTAAACATGAACCCCAAAAAGGAACTATTATGGAGCCTATGGGTAGGTAGCTGATGAGGACTCTGTCTCCCGAACTGAGCCCACGACCGATCCCTTAGGGTTTAGGGTTTAGGGGCGGTTTAGCGCCAGGGCATTCGTGCATAGGGCCTTAGGGTCTAGATTGGGTGTTACTAGAGGGGCCGAAATAAATTAAAATACTATTTGGGGGTTCCTGGATATAATTATAGAATTATAGTATTATGTACCCCAAAACCCTAGTCTAATTACTAAGGCCCCTGTATTAGTTTCTGTTTAGCGCTCCCAACCTGCCAAGATTCGCGAAAACAAGATGTCTGCCATCTTCGGGCTGTTCATGGTGCCACGACCTCAGACGCCTTCAGCGTTTATATTGACAGGGAATGACGTCAGAGTGTATGGTAAACCTTAATAGCGGCTTAGGGATTGACGAAGCCCATAAGCTGGTGATGCCAACAGCGACAGCACGTCTGAGGACGAACATGTTCGCCGGCGCTCTCACAAAGACAAATGCGTGGTGACCTCAGCCCACGAGCCTTCTTTGTCGTTTTCGTCGTTTAGGGTTCAGGGTGCAGGGTTTAGGCCCAGGAGCCTGCATTCTTTGCCGGTCGTATTGAGCAGACCCCAGCCCAAAAGTGCACGGAAAAGCGTGTTTTAACCTCTAAACTCGAAAGATGAGTTCATAAACTTTGGCTTTGGGTAGCTTAGCTGGTGCACTTGTAGGGTTTAGGGTTTAGGGTTTAGGGTATTTCCAGCCATGATGAGTAAAGTAAAGATAGTTATTTGTGCACATGTTTCGTCATACCCAGTACGTGCTTTTGTTCACCAACTATTGGCATGCTTACTGTTTAGCCTGCCCAAGCTCCACGAGAATCCGAGTCGGAACGTTTGGCAATCCGAAGCACGAAATCTGAGCCGCGAAAGGTTTTAGAATCTACCCCAAACCTGAAATCCCGAACCCCAGCCCCAATCCAGTATTCACTCTAAACTAAACCCTAAACCTCATTAATCCGAATCCCAACCCTATTCGAGAAGCCTAAAGGTCAAAAAACATCCCCCCAAAGGTTTGAAATCTACGTGGGCGACGAGCTTATTTGGTCGACCATGGCTGCCCAGCGGAGCCCGAATCTTCAGGACGGAAGTTTATGTTTGGGTTTTGGGTTTCGGGTTTATGTCAGGCTTTCGGGTTTAGGGAAGTTTACTTCGTGGTGACAATTACTATCTGTTTGGAGGGAAAATAAACGGAGGGAAAATGAGCCTTCTGAAAGGGTTCTTAGAGCTTGACTGGGGGTGTATGTGGCTCCATAATGGTTTGAGCGACGGTACGCGTTAGACGAGCCTCGGGTGCGAGCTTTGGTGCGGGAAAGGATTCCAAAATCTTTTTTTACAATGTTATCGCAAATTGTCCATTGTGCTGTCATAAACTGCAACATATACCATAACCCAGAGGGTCCAAGTACTCCCTATTATAGGACTTTAAGGCCTTTGTGGGTACCAAAAACCATAAATAAGGACTACTTGGATCCTTAGGGTAGTGTTCTACTCACAATATGCGTCAGCGGTGCCTCAGCCAGCCAGGTAGTGCTGCGTTTGGGTGTAGGGCCGTTTCGTAGTAGCTGAGTGGATACACTTTACACTTTTGGGGATAATATTACCCACTATAACACTAAAAGTGTACAACACCTTTTTGGGGCTTATGAACTCAGCTACTAGGGTTTATTGGGGTTCAGGGTTTGAACGCTCTAGGTGTCAGGATTGTTACATTCAACAGAAATCATCGGGATAGTTCGTAGCTAGTCGTAATTACTCCCTTGTAGTCCGTACATATCTATATCCCAACAACCTACGAGCCACGGCCCTAAACCCTGAACCCCCTGAACCCTGACCCCTGAACCCTAAACCCGAAACCCCAAACCCCAGTCCAATCCTCGGCTTCGGTTCCTAAAAACACTATCAGCTTTGCACACTGCGCCCTGAACCGCCAAGCTTTTGAAACGAGGAAGGGACCCCAAATTCAGAGTTCAACCCCAAACCCGAAGCCTAATGTAGGTGCCTTAATATTTATACCCCCAAACCCTATTCTGATGATTAAGGCCCCTGCAATAGAACTGTACAGAAGCTCTGTGATCTTTTCAAAGAAATCGGAACCCCCGCGACAGTCATGAGACGATTTAAGGAAAGGGTTTGCTGGTTGACTTCGCCGAGAGACTGTGCATTAATTCCCAACTTATGCCTACAGTCGAAGATGTAACCTTGAACTTGTTTTAAAGGTTTATACTCATTGCAATCTGGCAGGTTAGCCCGTCGCCCTCTAGGGACAGGCAAGAAAGAGACCGAACACGCATGAACCTTTCGAACGCAGGATCTGATTCAGGGCTTCGCCAGCGTGGGCGTGAACATCGTGATGCAGTCCTAAACCTTTTCCGGGAGTTTTACTTATTACGGGGTTTAGAGAACAGGGTGTAGAGTTTCTGGAGCGGGCTTAAACCTTTAAAGGAAACCGGATTTAGTGATAGGTCTTCGGCCTGGGAATCGGGTTTTGAAGCGCACCTGCCCAGATCAAAGTGATACTCCTAAACCCCAAACCCTAAACTAAACCCTAAATCCTACACAGACAGGAAATGGAACGGGTCTGCAGTCACAGGCTCTCAGGACCCGATACAGTCTCAGAATGAGCTGCGCGCGTGGCGCAGATTAGGGCTTTTGCATCGATCTCACGTTCGGGCTAAACCCATACCTCGAGCCCCAAAAGTAGGGAAAATACTTGCGAAAACCTGTAAAAAGCGCTACCATTCTACATACGTTTGATGTCCAGGCTAAGCCCTAAACCCATCCAATTCGGCTGTCGGATGTGGATTCGTAGCTCTTGAAAGTCCCGGTTCACACCTTCTTTCGCTCTCTTCTCATCTCTCAATTCCTGTCTCTCTCTTTCTCTCTTTGTCTCCCTGCTTCCGTCTCTCTTTGTCTCTCAGTCTCTCTGTCTCTCTATCTCTTGTGTTTCTGTCTCTCTCTCTCGCTCTCCCTCCCTCCCGACACACACACACACACACACGCGCGCACACACACACGGATAGAGACAGAGACCGAACTTTCCTGGACTACACAGGTAGGTTATTGCTGCAAGCCACGTGCCAGCTGCGCTACCAAGCTCCGCCAGAGCGCGGTCTGCATGTTTTCTTCGGGAAAGCTGCTCCGAGCTCTGCTTACCTCAGCCCTATGCCTAGTTAGTGTTCGGGAGACCCCTTGACGAGGGTCTATATCCCCAAGGGTCCCCCTATGTTATCCTAACCCCTACCTGTAGCCGAAAAGACCTACCTTTGTAGGGAACTATATATAGAAACCATAATAAGGAACCCTAAAAAGGTAGGTCTTTTCGGCTACAGGTACCTAAGAACCTACTCTTTTAGGGCTCCTCATGGTGATTTCCTTTCCCGGAGGGTCCAAGTACTCCCTATTATAGGACTTTAAGGCCTTTTTAGGTACCAAAAAACCATAAATAAGGACTACTTGGATCCTTAGGGTAGTGTTCTAATCACAATATAGTGAATCCCAGAAAGTTGGAACATGGGTTTAGGATGATTAGTGCTGGGATCCCCTATTAAACTATGGGAATTATGGTATATTCCTTATAATGGGTAATGCAGGATTTTGTCCATCAACAGTAACCTACCCTTTTAGGGCTCCTCATGGTGATTTCCTCTTGCACGTCCCTAAACCCTAAACCCCTAAACCCCTAAACCCTAAACCCTAAACCACTTGGATCCTTAGGGTTTTGCACCTCTTGGGAAGGATCGGTTCCTGGCGGCTAAGGCATCGCCTCAAATGGCCTCAAGAGTCCGCACTGAGATGACACTCACTTTAGGGTTTAGGGTTTAGGGGTTTAGGGTTTAGGGTTTAGGGGTTTAGGGTTTAGGGTTCAGGGGTTTCGGGTTTAGGGACACTCACTTCAGAAGTTTGCTTGCATTGGGTCGATTTTTCTGTTCTGTACCGTCCCATACCCTGAACGCAACTTCAGCAACCTGGACTAGATGTCCGGCATACCGGCCTGCCCCTCCGTGTAAACTCCGTAGGTAGCCTTTGTCGGTTGTGTAGCCAAAGGCAATAGAAGTCTAAGTGTTGATATACTTGTTTGTGTCTGCTTCAAGCAGCATACTGTTCCGGGGTTCTATACTATTACGAAGATGATCAAGGAACCCTAAGAGCACGATGTTTAGCTCTTCAAACCCCTATACTAGGTAGCTTTCTCATGCTCGAGTTGTTACGAGGGGACTCGTGGACAGAATGTCCATAACCCCACATCTGCATCGACCTCGAAGAAGCATGCAGACCTGGTCATCCGACTTTTCCCTCCGATTGTGATTCACTCAGAGGCGTGCTGGGCGTTTTTCGTCTGGCAGAGTCTTTGGGTGATGAGAGGATGGATGGAAGATGCTGAGAAGACCTTGAGGTCATGGTGTGGGTGAAGTAGCAACGCTGCTCGTGGGGCTTACAGTTTGGACTGCGTGGGTTTGGGTTTTGAATAACAAAAAACTCATGTGATTGCGTTTGTGCACGTGAAAAGGTCCGTCTCATTAGCCACGAGCACGAGGCATGTAGCCCTGAAGCCGTTGACCCCCAATTCCAAGCCAAGCTATGACCCCAAAGCACTGGACCCCGAAGCCAAAGTATCTCAGAAAGTAGCCATCAACCCGATACATCGGCGAAGGCACAGTGCACGGCAGGTGCAGGGATATTTGGGGCTTGGGGTTTGGTGGTTTAAGGCTCAGGGGTGTGCAGGGTTGACTGTTTTGTTTGGATTCACGGGTTTTAGTTTTAGGGTGATTGCATTTTGTTTTTTGTCGGTTTGCAGGTGTTGCCTGAAGCTAGCGAATCGGGAAATTAGGGTTCAGGCTTTGGCTTAGGCGATGCAACAGCTACGCGGTGCTTTCACCCAATACGCGTGCGATTGAATCAACGCACTGACGATCCACTTGCTGAAGCTGGCGACCTCTTTCTGTCAAGTAGGGCTCAGGGTTTACCCTATAACTTGGTTATCTGCTACTATCGTACTAAGCCCAAAGACCCCACTAATTAACTTGAATTTCAGCATGGATTTTGCAGAAATCAAAGCCTGCCCACCCCGTACATGCACTCAGTCGCCCAGCTGCAGCTCTCGTCGACAGAAGCGTGCATTAACGATGGGGGAACTAGCCCAGCCGCGAAATGTCTGCTCCGCTGGACTATGTTGTTAACTGGGCTTTGGAGTACCATACTTTAATACTTTTTTCTAAAAGGAACCATTAGGAAATAAAAGTTTATACTTTTTTCTTCCTGGTTACTTAAAAGCCCAGCCAATGTTCTACGCGTCTGTTTCAACCCCTGAAACCTGGACGGCTGCAGTGACAAAGGTAAGGTAAGCTACAGCTACTAAGTTTCAGAAGCACGTGTGCCAACGTCAACTTTCGACACCTTTGAGTAACTCAGAGACTACCTTCTTGGAGCAGCACACAGCATCGCGGCTGGCTGTTTGCACAGTTGCTCCTCGGATGCCGGGACAAAACACGCGCAGTGGCCGACCACAAGTTCTGCTGCACTTACGCTGGTTGTCATGATTGTACTATTATGAACTTTTTCTCTTTAAGGTGGTTATGAAGACCATGATAACTGCTATCGGTATTCGTATTACTGTTATTATGATTATGGTTATGCTGTTTCTTACTATTACCACTTCTAGTACCAATACTAGTACTGTTACTAGCACTATTGTTATTGATATTGTTATCGCTATTGTTTTTGTTATACTTGTTGACATTGTCGTTGTGAGTGTTATTACTAGTGTTCTCGCTACGGTTATCATTATCACCTTTATGAACCTTAAACCCTCAAGTCTAGCTGTAGTGGAGTCAATCGATGCAGCAGGACAGGTGCTCAGAACTTCCAATAAATGCCTTGTAGTATAGGGGCCCTAATAATTATTAGAATAGGGTTTTGGGGCCCATTATACTATACTTATAAGAATAGAAGGAACCCCCAAAACGGTATAGGTAATTATTTAGGCCCCTATATTATTAGTCATGTCTTTTGATCAAGTGCTTTGCCGGGAAGTTTGTTAGCATCCCTGAGGTCTGTGTGTGAATAAACTGTGCGGAGCCCTCCCCACTGCAAACCTGACTCCAAAATTCAAGTATGCAATATGAACCCTAAACCCCTAAACCCTAAACCCCTAAACCCTAAACTGTAGATGAAGCAAGCTACAAATCCCAAACCCAAAGCCCGGAACCCTCTCACTTCAGCCGGCTGGAGCTTTTTGTGCTTGAGAGCCTCTGGCAGGTCCCTGACCAGAATCTCCGAACACCCGAAGCCTCACCTAGGACCAGGGTTTCTCGGAAGGCCGGGACGAAGAAAACATGCACCGAAGGGGGAAACTAGTCAAAACCCTACTGGAATTCTAAGCTAAACCCCTAAACCCTAAACCCCTAAACCCTAAACCCTAAATCCTAAACCCTAAACCCTAAACACCAAAAGGATCCAATCCTCCTTTACTCCGAGGCCAAGACCCCAAGCTCGGCAAGTCCCAGGACCCCTAAAGCGAAGCAAGTACCCCAAGGGTCCAAGTACCCAATAATCATATACTCTCCAAAATCCTAACCTACATAACTACTATCCTAAAACCGAGTACCTAATTATTGGGTCCTTTGGACCCTTGGGGGTAGTTCAAACACCGAAGCTCCGGAAGGGAGGCCTGTTCAGGCCCTTCGCTTCGCAGTTCCTTATCCAGGGAGTTTAGGGTCGTAGGGTTTAAAAGTTACGGACGCCCGAAAGCATGAAACCCACAAAACTAGAAGGCACAACAGCGCCCTCATGGCGCCTAAGCTCCAAACTCCAATCCCACATAATACACTCCAAACCCAGAGCTGTAAACACCACACCCTCATGGAGCCGAGCCTATGGCATGCTGGCGTGGCATTTGTAAGTTCTGCAAGGGGAAGGCCAGCAAGTGGGTTCGGGATTTGATGTGTTGAGGGTTGAGGGCACCTTCATGAGTTCATTTTATGTTGATAACAGGCATTGCACAGTTAACACCATCAAGCCTCTTACCTCTACATGTTCAGTCAATGCGAGTAAAAATAACAAGGATGTTTCGAAGTGTTTGGCTGAGGTATCGTTTAAGCGTTTAGGGTCTATGCCTTGTGATGGGGCTTTGTTGCTTGTACAGATACATACTAGGCTTGTTTCTGAGTTGATAGGGTTTGGGGGTTCCAGGTCCGGGATTTGCGGCAGCTTCGTGGCCTGTGATTTTAGGGTTTGGGGTTTTGGTGTCTTGGGACAAAGCTCATCTTCCAGAGTGTGGCAAGGAGTGTAATTACCTATACTACTTTGGGGTTTCCCTATTAGAATTATAGTATAATGGGCCCCAGAACCCTTTTCTAATTATTAAGGCCCCCTATACTAATGTTCGACGCCTGGGATTAGCACTGCGGGAATGTGAGGTTACGCAGTGTAAGTCTTAGTAATTGGATAGAAGGTGTCGTCGTCGCGGCCGGACTAGCAGCAAGCAGTTGTAGTCGCCGTCGTTGCAGTAGTCGTCGTCGTCCCGGTCGTCGTCGTTGTGTTTTGTTTGGTGTAGTTCTAGTCTACTATACCGTGGTGGTGGTGGTGGTGGTAGCAGTAGCAGCTGCCGTCGTCTTCTTCTATCCTCCCAGAGAGCCCAATACCCCCCAATTAAGGAATATAGCTTAAATCATAATATGAAGCCCTATATAATTTAAGCCATATTCCTTAATTAAGAGGTATTGGGCTCTCTGGGCTAGTCAACTTCAGTCCTGGTGAAGTGCTAGCTGAGCTCATGACTGCCCCCAAGAGCTCCCTGATACACCCCGAAAGCCTTGCCTAGAGTCTCCATTGTAGTTCCTTTTTTTGGTTAACCAAAATCTCTATTTGGTTAACCAAAATCTCTATTATAGGATCCTAACCATAAAACTGGTTAACCAAAAAAAGGAACTACAATGGAGACTATAGGTATGATCCTCAACAACTAATTCCCCAAGCCCTGAAGCCCTCGAGCCTACGCCAGATGCTCCGCATGTCCTGCCCCCTCATCCCTTTCCCCTTGCCTGCATTCCGCTTGTCCGGCAATCCCCCTTTCCCCCTTGCCCCGCCTGCTTTCCCACCCACCCTGAAGCTGTCGACACCATCCTCTAAAGCATCCTAAATCCTTCAACCCTGAAGACGCGAGGTGCGGCTCTTGCGGTCGGATGGACAGGCAGAGCGCTCCAGGCGCCCTGTGCTGAAAACTGGGCTTTGGGGTTCATGGGGTTTATAATCCCTATACCCCAAACCATATCCCTGCCAAGGTTTTGGAATTATGGCTTTACAGTTGTTCTTAAGTTGAGGTGCGTGCTTTTGGAGTTCGTTTTTTGTGTGCCGGGTTTTGGTGTTAAGGCGTGTTGCGGGATTAAGGTACGTTTGAAACCGTGCCGCTGCTAAGACTGCTCCGGAGGTCCCTGCCTTCTTCTGTCAAGAAAGGACGAAAAATGCCGGGGTCGTTCTGTCGTCTCGGAGGATGGGGTGAACGTTTGTGAGATGGTTAGGAAACCCCAAACCCTAAACCCGAAGAACCCTGAACCGAAAGCCGTAACATGAGTTGCGGTTAGAAGCTAGAGGGCCAGCTACTGTAGCTGTTTAAATCCCACGGTGTTCTTGAATAGAACATCCCGTGCGAAAGCCCGAAAGCCTGACATCGACACAACCTTATTGGACAACCTGAAAAGCCCTAAAGCCCAAACCCTGAACCTTAAGCCCTTAGCCCTGAACCCTAAACCCTAAACTCTGAAGAGCAAGTGTTAGCTCGAGCCTTCAGGGTTTGTTCGCATTCTGCTAAAACCAGAAAGCTTTCTGCCCTCCTTCACGGTTCAAGCTACGGCTAACGATTCTTTGATGTCCCGGGCCTGCGGTGTATACACTAGCAGGACAAGGTTTGGTTTACGGGTCCGTGGGTTGGAGGCGTCAAGGTTAAAGAGGTTGGTAATTCATTTTCGAAGCAACAACCAGCTGCACTACTGCTTGAGCCTCTTCTTCGCTCAACTTTGGCTTGTAGTATTCAAACAGTCCGAGGCATCGTGTAAGGTGGTACGGAAACCGAAGCACAGCTGCGCAGGGGTCTTCCGGAAAGCAACAGTGGAAGGATCAGCATCTTTGCCTTACAATTTCTGGGTTTTAGGGCCCGCGGCCTAGGGTTGAGGATTGGGCTAAAGTAAACGGAAGGAAGCCTGTGATGCTTTGAGTTGCCTGACCTGCCAGCTAATTTTAAAGTAGACCAATCGAGCTCATCGGACTCTTCCCCAATTGACGCAGTTGCGGTCCCAAAAACCTCCATCCAAGTGTCAAAACCTATACCCGCAACACTGCAACCCCTAAACCCCCAAGCCCTATACCCTTGGACTCTAAGCTCGAAAGTAAAGCGCTAGACCCAAAACGCTACAACCCCAAACCCTGCCTAAGACGTCCTAAGACTCTCGAACCCCAACAAGCCTGGACCTCCAAAGCTCTGGACGCTACCGTGTAAATTTAGGGTTTGGGGCTTTGGGTTAGGATGCAGGACATTACTACCCAAAGGCCCCAAAGTAGTTCCTTTTGGGTGTTCATATTTAGAATTCTATAAGGTAATCCCAAAAAGGAACTACTTTGGGGCCTTTGGGTCATTGATGCCTTCCACGGTCTCAGGGTCTCAGGGCTTCGGGCTTTTGGGTTCGGGGTTGCGGTGTGTGTATGTATGCAAGTAAGTATACATATATGTCTATGTATGTACATGTGTCTCGCGTGTGTGTGCACAATCGGGTTTAGAGTGGGCCGCAACTTCATCGCAGATTGGCAAGGGTCCCTCGCTCGCCACCTCAGCCTGAGGACAGTACTATGCCTTTCAGACGGACCGACTGGGCACTGGGTCCTTCGGCACGGTTTGCAAGGCCGTGCGCAAGTCCACAGGCCAGAAGTTCTTGCCAAAAGCTGGGTAGTTGAGTAGGGTACCCTTTGTGGGCGTATCTGATTGCTGCGACTAGTATTTATCAATGCGTGTCCTTGTAATCAGCGGGGTTGGTTTTAGGGATCGGGGATTTCAGCTTTAGGATTTTCGTGCTCAAGGATTTGGGGTTTGAGGTTGAGGGCCTATAGGGCTTCATGGTCCAAGGCCCCACGGCTTTGAAAGGTCTCCTGGTCCTTCGCTCCGCTTCAGGGCCCCGGCACATTTATGTGTTAATTTAGTATAGATACAATATTTGTTCTGTATACATGTATGCATATATATATATATATACATATACTACATATATATATACTAATATATATTTATATTAATATAATAATATATTGATATGTTAATATATCAATATATTAATATATTAATATATTTATATATTAATATATTAATATATTAACATATTAATATATTGATATATTGATATGTTAATATATCAATATATCAATATATGAATATTAATATGTTGATATATTAATATATTAAAATATTGATATATCAATATTATCAATATATCATTATGTCAATATATTCATATAATAATATATCATTATATCATTATATTAATATATTAAGAAAATAGTAGATCAATATAGCAATATATGAATATATGAATATATTAATATATTAATATATTCATATCTTCATATATTGCTATATTCATAAATTCATATATTGATATATTAACTTATTAATATATAAATATTTTGATATTTCGATATTTTAATATTTTAATATTTTAATATAATTTTAATATATATATATATATATATTCCCTAGTAGGGCGTATGATTATGGTTAGCCTACTTATATCATATCCCCACTTATAACTGCCCATGAACCTCCAAAGCAGGAGTGGAGTATGCGATCAAGATGCTTCTTGTTGGCAGTGGGCTTGGGGTTCAGGAACCCCATAGCTTCAATCCGTAAGAGTACCGTATAGCGAATCCCAGCACTATTTGGCCTCAATCCCGTTTCCAACTTTATGGGGTTTACTATATAGGGTTGTCGGTGGGCCTGAAGCAGACAACCCGAAAGCCCAAACCAGCCTCAAACCAGGGGCATAAGTTTCAAGCACGCAGCGCCGGAAACTTATCAGTCACATCATATTGTTTAAATTAAACGCTCAATCTTATGCATGTCGAGGGCGTTAGATTCTGCACTTCAGTGAAAGGACCCCTTGGTGAAGGTAGCCTGTTCTTTTGTTTTCGTTGGAGGGGGCAGGTGATGAACACTTGGGCATGTTCCTGAGCTGACTGCAGTAAGGACCCCAAATGCGCAGTATTTGAGAACAAGCCGATTCTTTCTCCATCGCATTATTTTGGCATTTTGTTCGTCACACCCAGACCAAAAAACAAGCACCCAAGCGACGGCGTCCACTATCACATTAGCTTTTGCTAGGGTTTGGACTTTGGTTTAAAGTTTAAAGGGTCAGTCTGCGAAGTTCGATGCCGAGAAGGTGGTGCTGAAGCTTCTTGCTGTTGACCTGAAGCCATTCCCAAAGGGTCCAAGTACCGTTATAGTGGGTACTTAGTACCCTGAAGTGTGTACTATACGGTTACTTGGACCCTTTGGGATTGGGGAATGATGCCCTGCTGAACCTAGGTCCTATACACCGCTAAACCACGCAGTGCGCCACACCGGAGCTACCCAAAACCCTAGAATAGGGCCCCAAAAAAGCACATAAGCAAAAATTAGGATAGAGATATCCCATATAAACCCCCTTATAATGAAGCCCAATAAGGTAGGGATATCCCTCTAAAATGCTTATGCTTATGTGCTTTGTGGGGTCCCTATAGAATGCGCACAGAAGCGGTCGCCTTGCCAAGGATCTTCCGCGACAAGTGGCCGGACATTGATGTCCTCAACCGGGAAATACGCATCATGAAGGCAATATAAGGGCTGTCATAGTTTCAATAGGGTTTCATGTTATAGCTATAATACAATAACCCTAAGGGTCCAAGTAGTCCTTATTTATGGTGTTTTTGGTACCTAAAAAGGCCCTAAAGTCCTACAATAGGGAGTACTTGGACCCCCTATAAGGAGTACTGTAGGAACCTGATCAAGAAATCCTGGGCCTATAACCCCAAATAGTAGCACTCATATAAGGAACCCTAATAAAGGCCCAAGGTTTCTGAATCAGGTTCCTATATCAAACCCTCCCCAAAAACCCTTATAGTACCCTTTAAAGGAACCTTCATAGACTCTCTGGGATACCCCTAAACCTGAGCCTGGCGAAGGTCCCTCGTCAACAAGCATCCCATCTTCGCCTTCCTATGATATCCCTTATAAGTCCTTAGAATCCTTATAGGGTTTAGGGTTTAGGGATATGATGTCCCTTATAAGTCCTTATAAGAAGGTAGGTTCTCAAGAGTTCAGCCCAGATAGAGTTAAACCTAGGGTTCAGGCAAGCTTCTCTGAGCCAGTGTGGGTTTAGGGTTGTTTCATAGTACTTACGCTACTACTTACTGGGTTTCGGCTTTTAGGAGCTTTAACGATTCTTTGGATGTTGTTGAGCTTCAGGTTTATAGCCTATACCTGCTTACGAGCTTCACCAAGTTCAGGAGTCTGCCGGTTTGGGGCAGTTCGATATGGGGCTTTGGGCTTTGTTGCACAGCTTTTCCCCACCCTCAACCCTACACCCTACAACAAAAATCCTAAAACCTTTCGCGCCAGTCCTTGGATCACCCGAACATCCTGAAGCTCATCGATGTCTTCGAGGACCAGCGGTTCATATATCTCGTCATGGAGCTGCGCCTTAGCTTCAGTGCCGTTGAAGGTTTAAGTTTAGGGTTTATAAGTTTTCGTGTGGTTACACTGCTCTCATTCAGTACGTACAGTGTTCCGCAGAAAGCAATGCTACATCCGAGATCTTATCAACGAGAGGGTTACCAATATTCCTCCTCCTATTACGACTAGCACCCTTTCTCGGTTCCGATCATAATAGTCACCATCCTTGAAACCCGAAGCTTGACCGAGTTGTGGCTTCGGGTTAGTATTATGTGGTTTAGGGGCACTTAGGGGCTGTCAGTCGCTAAGTAGCTGTTAATAGGGAACAAAGCACCTCCGGCACTAGGCCGCCGGGGGTTCCCTGCAGGACGTGAGGGTCATGGATTCCGAACTTGAATTATTTCAGCGTAGATCCCCCCAAAAGTGATGGAGCACCGCGGTGATCATGACGATCACGACGACCAAGACAACCACCACGACCGCCAGGAGATCACCACAAAGCCACAAAGAGATCACCAAGAGACCACTAGGAGACCACCAATATAGGGGCCTTAATAACTAGAAAAGGGTCTTGGGGCCCATTATATTGGTCATTATTTAGGCCCCCATTAGGGCCCAATAAGCATAGTATTGGCGCCACAAGGCTTCCGCGAAGTTCAGGAGAAGGTGGCCCATGGGATTGTCAAACTTTGCAAGGACTCTGGGAGTTTCCGAAAAATTTCGGGTGCCTGATTCTTTAGGGGTCCTTATAATAAGGATCCTACTATTTAGGGTATCGGGTACCTTATTTAGGGGGCCTTATAACAGGGATCCTACTATTTAGGGTCCCCCTCTTTTCGGAAACTCCCATGTGGCTTTGCGGGAGACGGTTTCCGGCAGATCCTGTGTAGGTAACGGGACGCGAGCACCAAATGTTCACAGTGCCTTTTGAATAAGGTGTGCGACATGTTTGGGCAGAGACTGCACGAAAGTCTTGAACCTCCGAGCCCCTGCAGTGGACCATTGCTCCGTACATAGGCTTATCACTGATGGCTTGGGATGTAGGCAGGCAGGCCCAAAGTGTGCAGAAACCTTACACCCCAAAACCATAGAGCCCCAAACACCCCAAAGCCGAAAACTTCTTAACAGGACCGTATAAGCAAGGCCCTTTAGAACCCTAAACCCTAAACCCCAAACCCCCCTAAACCCTAAACCCTAAACCCCCCTAAACCCTAAACCCTAAATATGAGATTTTATAACTCCAGCCCCAAAGCCCGAGCTTCCCTCTCCCAGGTGTTCGGGAGGCCGCCGTTCTCAGGGTTCTGGTTTAGGTTTTAGTGTTTGGTTCTACGCCTTAATTCAGAGTTGGGAAGCTCTTTTTTGTTTCCAGTGCTTGAGGTTGAAGAGGTTAGGGCTCCAATGGGGTTTATAGGCTTCGGGGGCTGTGGATCTAGGTCCAGACCCCCAAAAGCAGGTAAAATAATGGCCCAAAACCAAAAAAAAGGCCATTGCTGCACATACTTTCGGGGTCCAGGTATTTGTTTGTTTTCGTTTTTTTGCTGCCTCGCGTGTGACTGTTTGGTGTTTTCTGGGGCTTTGCAGGGTGGGCTCCGTCAGGCAAAGGAACTTGGGTACACTTTAGGGTTTAGGGTTTAGGGGGATAACAAGCATAACACTTGGGTGGTTTCTCAGAAGTCTACTTCCTTACAGCCAAATGCCCCCGAAAACACGAAGCCCTGACGGCGCTTCATGCAGGCGAGCTTCTTGATCGCATTATCACGCTCGGCATCCAGTCTGCAATTCGAGGGTGGGCGTCGAAATGCAGACATCAATTTTAGTGGTTCCTCATTATAATTATAGTGTAAGGGACCGCAAAACCTTATTCTAACTATTAAGGCCCCGATGTTACCGTCAACCCAGTCCCTAAAACCCCAAAGCACCAAGCCCCAGCTTCGAAGCCCAAAAGCTTTAGATCCGACCCCCAACCCTAAACCCTTCAAAATCCTAAACCCTAAACCACTAAAGCCTAATCCCTAAACCCCTACCCAAACCCTAAATCCTAAGCCCTAAACCTGAAACCCTATACAGCAAACCTCAAAGCAAAACCCCAGCACTGAGGGCACCTGACAGAGACCCTGGCTTCCAGCCTGATGGCGCAGATTTTGCGGGCGCGTCTTGGACTTCCAGTTTCCCCAGCTAGGGGTCGGTTTAGGGTTCAAGGGTCAGGGTAGAGGGTTGAGGGCTTTAGGGCTTAGAGTTTGGGGGTTTAGGGTTTAGGGTTGGGATAATTGCTCATAATAACCGCTTTCAGTCCATATATAATCATCGTACAGCTCACGGCCAAAAACTATTAAACACTATTGGCAGGGAGGGACTGAATTGTTTTTTCTCGTAAACCTCGCCCTGAACCCTGCTGAAATTGTTCACGCTTCCTGTTTGTACGGATGGATGGACGGAAGGATGGAAGGATGCATGTACGTACCCATGCATGTATCTACTACCTACTTACCTACCTACCCACTTACCTACCGACCTACATACATACTCACATACATACACACCTATGTGCACATATACATACACACATGCATACACACATACATGCACACACACACACACAAATTCATGCATGCATGCACACATACACACGCACAGACATGTATGTACAATCAACCCTTGTGCATACATGCATGCACACATACACACATGCACACATGTACAAATAAACCCATGCACACATGCATACATGCAACATTCACGCATACCTACCTACATGCATATACTTATATACCTACATACATACATACGTACATACATACACTAGAGTATGTAGAACAACAGCCGTTTTATGCGTTTGGGCCATTATTCTAACTACTTTTGCGGTTCTGAGTAAATATGTTACATTATGCATTTACCGATGTATGAACTAGTTTAGAGCAGCCTCGCATACTAAGGATCTGCTACGTCCATGCCCAAGGCTGTTGAGTTCAGAGCGAAGTTATCACTTTGAGCTGGCATAGCCTTCTTTCATTACGGTTTTGGGCTTTGGGTTTGGGGTTTGGGGGGTTTGGGATATGTTTATTGAGTGATCAGGGTTTCTTGCAGATTGAAGCAGGGTTTACAAATTAGGGTTTTGATGAGTGTACGTGTCTATGTGTCGGTACGAGGTATGGATAACTAGCAATACCCATACTTCATATGAGTTTCCGAGCGCTCAGGTGAAAAAGGGGATCGTGCAAATGTGGATTCCCGAAAACTGTCATAAAACCTTCTGGTTCGGTTCAATGGTGCAGGGCTTCGTTCACGGATTGAACGGCACATCCCGTGAAACTCCATCTTTTTACAACCCGCAGCAGCCACCGAGAACACCTTCAAACCTCTCAGATGCTCAAACTCTCAAGCCGAAATTCTAAACTTACCTTGACCCTCCATCTGAGAATCTAGCCTCTACTCGACCCAGGGAAGTTCAGGATTAGGGTCTGAAGAGGATTGTGACTACGATGTTCATCTGCCCATATAGTGAATTATAGTATAACGGGCCCCAAGACCCTATTCTAATTATTAAGGCCCCTATATTAGAGAAAATGGTCAGGTGTCGCCCACCGGGACCTAAAGCTGGACAACTTCCTGATCGCCGAGGGCGAGCTTCTGACTGAAAGAAGCAAGTTGTTGGCTTTAAATCCGAAACTATCACCCAGACCCTCAAAAGCAGGTAAAATAATGGCCCAAAGCCTATAGAAGGCGATTATTCTACATACTTTGGGGGTCCAGGCAGGGTTTAGGGGGTTTAGAGGCCAAAGCCGAGCAGCCTGAAATTGAACCCACTGTGCAGCACCCCAAGCTTTTAAACACCAAGACCATGGATGTTAAACCCTAAACCCTAAACCGTGGTCAGGGTTTAGGATGGTTTAGGGTTTGTCTGCGCAAGCAAGTGTTGGCGGAGTTGCAGATTGGAGGTTTCCGCGCCTGCCCCGCGCCTTTGGGGGTTTGAAGGCCTGAAAGAGCTCCGGGTTTCGCGATTTAGGGTTTGGGGTTCGGAGTTTAGGGTTCAGGGTTGAGGGTTTAGAGTTCAGAGTTTATGGTTTAGAGGGTATTAGGGGTTTATGGGGTTTAGGGTTTGGGAGTAGATTTTCAGGTTATCGATTCTGGGCACGCTTGCTTCCGGGCTACTGCTTGAATCTTAAGGAATCTTAAGGAATTCGAGCATCTGCAAGCTGAGCTGTTTACCCAACCAAGATCCTTCAACTAACTAGACCCTTCAGAGTGAACCTTGAGCCCTAAACCCGAAACCCCTAAACCCCCTGGCCTGAACCTTACCTGGACCCCAAAAGTATGTAGCAAAGTATGTAGAATAGTAGGCGTTTTATAGGTTGTGGGCAATTAGTTTACCTATTTTCAGGGGGTCTAGGTATAAGTCACACGGAACTGCAATTCCCAATCCAAGCCCGAGACACAGAAACACGTGCGCACCACTACAAGTATAGTTACAACCCCTGAACTATGACTATAGCTATAACTACAACTCCTGTAGCAATAACCCTGAATACATGAGGCTTGTCTGAAGGCTAGAACGGCTAGAACCCTTTCTATCACTCCCCTTCCTCTCAGCTTTTCATGTAGAACCCTTTCTAGCACCCCTTCCTATAAGCTTATAATTAATGAACCTTTTCGAGAAGCTTCGAGAACTGAGGATGCGACCCAGCTGGAAGACTCGACGGTGAAATTGGCGCCTTGACTTCGGGTTCCCGGGTTTCGGGTAATGTAGGTACCTGATTAAGAAACCTTGGGCCTGAATGCAACAATCCGGCCGGCGCCTTGCATAAGATCCTCTTGTTCTGGAAGCTTTTGTGCAAATGCTGCGCCACCAATCCTGGGGGTGTTAGGCTAATGTAGGAAGCTGATTAAGAAACCTTGGGCCTTTATTAGGGTTCCTTATATGAATCCTGCTATTTTGGGGTTATAGGCCCAGGGTTTCTTAATCAGGTTCTTGCATTAGGTGCATGATTGATTTTGGTGGGTTCACAGTCGAGGCCCCAAGCCTAAAGCCTAAATTCTAAGCCACAAGCCCGACTCCCACAATCCAAACCGTTAAGCCCGAAACCCCATCAACCCTACATGCTAGCCCGACAATCTACACCGTACGCCTCGAACCAAATCCTTTGCGCTTCTTTGTGAAGCTCAGGGTTTTGGGTGTTTCCTCTGGGGTTCCTTTTGATACTGGCGTTCGTGGTTTAGTGTTTCGGGCTTGAGTTCGCGATGTTGGGCTTCAGTTGCCAGCACAGGCTCTGCATGATTTTGGAATTTAGGGTTGTCGGCGAAGGGGTGCAAGCTTGAGAGCCTCGTGATTTCCATGCAGCCTGGGAGTTGGGGAAGAGTTCAAGGCCAAGTTCACGGCTTTCAGATAGTGTATACTGCATAACGTAGTGTTTATTATGTATTACATGGATTTTTGAGATTGTTTCTTTATATAGTAGTGTATTAACGTATTAAAGAGTTTAGGGCGATTTCAGATTTAGTTAGGGCTTAGGGACTGGCGGTATGTACGGCTTTTGGAGGAAAGCTTTCTGAATCCAGTCGTTTTGCACTCTCTTGTCGTTGTATCCGCCAGAATTTCCAGCCCAAGCCATTTCGGTTGCTGCCGAAATGCACTCATCTCAGCACGACGGCCCATCATTACCGTTTTTAACCCCATTCATCAATCATGAGTCTCTTTGCCTAGCCCTGCACCTCAAAGCATGAAAAAATAAGCCCCTAAAGCCTTCAATCCCAAACCTTAAACAGCCCTCGCCTTCGAAACCCGAAGCCACTGACTGTGATTGCCATGTTCTTGCATTTCTCAATGGTAGAGTAGGTAACATTTATCGTTTTTAGGGGACGATAATCCCTACATGTCCCCAGAGGTTAAACCTTCAGTTCCCCCAGGATACTGGACAAGAGGGACTTTCTTGTCCTTAGTAGGCTTTTGAGGCTTATTAAAACCCTGCCGTAATTGAAACGGGTTAACCTTTCTTGGGCCCTTGGGTACTCAGCCCCTAAACCCCTTAAACCCCTAAACCGCAGGCTGCCTGAAGCCTGTGAGTACCCCAACATTTGTGAGCTTTGACATAATAATTACAGATACTGTTTTGGGGTTGCTTGCTATGAATATAGTATAATGAGCCCAAAACCTTATCGTAATTATTCAGGCCACTATAATATTTAATGGGTTAAAGCTTCAAGCAGAATACCAACACTATTCTTAAAGGGTTCCTCACCAGGCGTATACTATCATGTAGCACAAGATCCTCTTCTAATCGAGACGGCTCCTACATGACATGGTGCTGCGGTATGATGTGTCTACAGTGCCTACAGCTCAGCAATTGCCTAGTCAAAACCCTGAGCCCTCGCTCTCAAATCCTTCGAGCATCAGCCCGGCGCCGTGATCTTTGACAATAGCGGCTGAAGGCTTTAGTAGATTTTCGTATAGTACAGTACAGTATATTAGTATAATCATGACGTATCCCTCACCCTCAAACCCTTGCAACGTCAGCCCCACAAGTCTCCCGACAAGGGCGATTTCGGCTTGGCGAAGTACACAGGACCCTCGCCAAGATCGCTTCGGGTTTGGAGTTTAGGGTGTGGGGAGTTTGGGGTTTAGTTTGCGTTTGGGGTTTTGGGGTTTTGGGTCTGGCATGCTTCCGTTTCCATGTAATCAACCGGGGACTGTTCCAGGCAAATTGACAGACTTGAAGGTGCCAGAGATCCCAATACCCCTTAATTAAGGATATACCTTACATCATAATATTAAGGCCTCTATAATTTAAGCTATATTCCTTAATAAAGGGGTATTGGGTTCTCTGGGAAGGTGCCAGAGCCGACCCCTGCTGCTTCGCACAGAACCCCTGAACCTTCAACCCAGATCCTCAACCTAAAGCCCTCCGCACAAAATTCCGAGAGTTTCAACGTTAAATTACATCCTATAGACTTTAAACCCAACAGCGCTATGTAAATCCCGAAACGCAAGCCCTCGGCCCTCAAACCTAGATTCCTGGAACTTGCACCCTAAATCCTATAAACCTTAAACCCCAAAACTCCATGTAAATCCTGAACCTTAAGCCTCAAACCCTACACTCCTAAACCCAAAACCCTTATAAACCCAAGACCCTCAAAACCCTAAGCCCTGAACCAAAACCCTAAACTCCTAAATCCTTAATTAAGGCCTTAAACCCTAAACCCTGTAGATCCCTTTAAAGGACCGCTTGTAGATCCCTTTAAAGGAAACCCCTAAACCCGCAACCCTAAACCCTAAACCCCAAAAGGCACCAAAATCCCTAAACCCCAAACCCTTAAGGCCCCCTAAACCCTAAAAGCCCCCTAAGCCCTTAAAGGAGCCCTAAAGGCCCCATATTTGTAAATCCTGAGCCCTACGAGGCCAAGGCCTGAAGACGCCCGTGGGCGCTGTGTCCTATGCAGCTCCTGAGGCTCCTCCTTCATCAGGTGTTTTAGGGTTTTTTTTGGGTTTTTTAGGTTGTTTAGGGTTTTTTTAATGTTTTTTAAGGGTTTTTTAGGTTTTTGAGGGTTTTTTAGGTTTTTTAGGGTTTTTTAGGGTTTGTTGAGGGTTGTTTAGGTTTTTTTAGTGTTTTTTTAGGGTTGAGGGTTTTTTAGGGTTTTTTTTAAAGTTTTTGAGGGTTTTTGAGGGTTTGGGTTTAGGGTATGTGCATGGTTTAGGGTGTAAGGTTTAGGGTTTATTTAGGGGTTTAAACTAGGGTTAAAAGTTAGGGTTAAAAGGTCCAGGCATGGCTTAGGGGATTTTAGGGGTTTTGTGCACGGTTTTGGTGTTTTAGCGCCTTTAGGGTCTAGGGCGGCTTAGGGATTGAGGGTTTAGGGGTTTAGATTTTTAGGGGTTTGGGTTATGTGGGGTAAAGTTTAAGGGTTAGGGTTTAAGGTTTAGGGTTTGGTTTAGGATTTAGGAAGGGTTCCAAAAAAATAGGGCTCAAGGTGATAAAGGCACCTTCATATCTGTCTCAAAGGCATTCATCAAGATTTACGTCGCCTTATTTGGCAGTGTACGCCTGAACAGTGAGTGCAGGTGTGGCGGTTTGATTCGGACTCTTTCACTTAGTCTCGGAACATGGCCTTGGGAAATGTCT
Source organism: Symbiodinium sp. clade A Y106 (assembly GCA_003297005.1). NCBI lineage: Eukaryota > Dinophyceae > Suessiales > Symbiodiniaceae > Symbiodinium > Symbiodinium sp. clade A. Next base: position 8,873 of record BGNK01001349.1, on the reverse strand, counting down.
CGATACCATGAAGACGCGTGTGAGACACCTCGCAGAACGCTTGTGTTTTGAATTCGTTGCGAGTCGTTGCACCGATGTTGTATAGGGATTCCGTGGCATGAGTCTGACAACGATCCTGCCATCATGGGTTCTTGTAAGTAGCCGGGACGCAGTGAAACCTACCGGGGGTTGCCTGCTTCGTGCTCAATCGCCCTCCCCGATACCCTAAACCCCCAACCCTAAACCCTAAGCCCTGAACCCAAAAGCCTTCAGTCAGCATCAGGTGCTCTCAGGGGACTACTCCACTGCTTGCGACATGTGGAGCTGCGGTGTGATCTTGTCCCTCGGCGTGCAACTGTAAGACCGAAGCGGTCTGTAGCCCGAAAGTGGTGCCTGCATTTCGCTGTTTGGAGTGTTATGGGAATGAAACGTTTGCAGCCAACACTTGCAAATTTCTTCTGCAGCTTGTGTTGGCGATCGACCTATGCCCTCATCAGCACACCCTCCGACCTATGCCCTCATCAGCACACCCTCCAACCCTGCAACATCCTATTTATGATAAATGCCCTAACCGGCCCGAAACCCTAAACCCTAAACCCAACCCCTATAAGCCCGCAGTGCGAAACCCCCTGGAGCCCAAGGGAACCTTCCTTTAAGCAGCGATCCGGCTGCCCAAACCCAAATCCTAAAGCAGAGCTACTATAGGGGTCGCAATTGATCATTAGTAATGTTCTCCCCTAAACTCCTAAACTATTCCCTAAACTCCTACACCATCCCCTCAACTCCTAAACTATACTATGCATGGACGGGGTCGGGATCTAAGATAACCCAATATTTGTCGGGTTTGGGGTCGGTAAAGAGACCGCGAGCCCGCTTGCCCGAAAGCCCTATTCTAACTGTTTAAAGCCCTTTACCAATTCTCATCGGCCAACTGAGAACTGTTTACAAAGCCTCTTTAAACTGCTTTTGCCGGGCGTGGGGGTTGATAATTCGCTGGCAAAACTCTCTTATAGGTGCTATATGGGTAGTTGTCAAAATTATGGTCCCTTGTTGGGTACCCTAAATATTAGGTGCCGTATTATATTAAGGCCAAGGACCCAACAAGGGACCATGATCTTGACAACCGCCCTTATAGGTGCTACAAAATAGGGGGCGCTATATGCTGTTGCAGAATTGCAGAGGTACATATTGCTCTCTGGCCAGCAGCCATTCTATGGAAGCACCCCCCGGGAAGTTCGCAAGCAGGCACTGCGGGGGAGCATTGGGCTGCGAACGCAGGGAATTGCGGGATTGGGGTTTGAGGACTACCATGCGTGTATTCCTGTATTGTCTCAGCCAGGATGTGGCAGTGATATCAGATCTTCAACGTCGATGGATCGGATCTAGCTGTTTTCGTTGTGTTGGTTCATGGTATGTTGCTCTCAGTAGATGGCCGTTGGTGTGCATGTTTTGGGAAGAAGCCTTGGGACATGAAGGCAGGAATGAGACAATCAAAACCTGCGTTATCATCCGAGATGATGCGGTGCGGACCATGCATGTATTGTATTCGTATTGTCTGAGCCTGCATGGTGGACCTTCATGTTGTCGCTGCTGTTTGATCAGGCCGTTGGCTTTGTTGTGTTGATTCTGGTGTGAGACAAACTCAAGGATGAGACACTCAGAACCTGCGTTATCATCCGAGGTGGCCTAGATCCATGTAATGCGGACCACCCCGTATTGATTGGTCTCTGAAGCAGGAAGTTTCACACGTCGTGCGTGTGGCTTGACCCTCTTCCGGTGGGCAGGGATGAGACAATCAAAACCTGCGTTATCATCCGAGATGATGCGGTGCGGACCATGCATGTATTCGTATTGTCTGAGCCTGCATNGTCGTGCGTGTGGCTTGACCCTCTTCCGGTGGGCAGGGATGAGACAATCAAAACCTGCGTTATCATCCGAGATGATGCGGTGCGGACCATGCATGTATTCGTATTGTCTGAGCCTGCATGGTGGACCTTCATGTTGTCGCTGCTGTTTGATCAGGCCGTTGCCTTTGTTGTGTTGCTTCTGGTGTGAGACAAACTCAAGGATGAGACACTCAGAACCTGCGTTATCATCCGAGGTGGTCTAGATCCANTCATGTTGTCGCTGCTGTTTGATCAGGCCGTTGCCTTTGTTGTGTTGCTTCTGGTGTGAGACAAACTCAAGGATGAGACACTCAGAACCTGCGTTATCATCCGAGGTGGTCTAGATCCATGTAATGCGGACCACCCTGTATTGATTGGTCTCTGCAGCCGGAAGTTTCGCATGTTGCGGGTGTGGTTTGACCCTCTTCCGGTGGGCAGGGATGAGAAAATCAAAACCTGCGTTATCATCCGAGATGATGCGGTGCGGACCATNATTGGTCTCTGCAGCCGGAAGTTTCGCATGTTGCGGGTGTGGTTTGACCCTCTTCCGGTGGGCAGGGATGAGAAAATCAAAACCTGCGTTATCATCCGAGATGATGCGGTGCGGACCATACATGTATTCGTATTGTCTGAGCCTGCATGGCGGACCTTCATGTTGTCGCTGCTGTTTGATCAGGCCGTTGGCTTTCTTGTGTTGATTCTGGTGTGAGACAAACTCAAGGATGAGACACTCAGAACCTGCGTTATCATCCGAGGTGGTCGAGATCCATGCAATGCGGACCACCCTGTATTGATTGGTCTCTGAAGCCGGAAGTTTCGCATGTTGCGGGTGTGGTTTGACCCTCTTCCGGTGGGCAGGGATGAGAAAATCAAAACCTGCGTTATCATCCGAGATGATGCGGTGCGGACCATGCATGTATTCGTNAGCCGGAAGTTTCGCATGTTGCGGGTGTGGTTTGACCCTCTTCCGGTGGGCAGGGATGAGAAAATCAAAACCTGCGTTATCATCCGAGATGATGCGGTGCGGACCATGCATGTATTCGTATTGTCTGAGCCTGCATGGCGGACCTTCATGTTGTCGCTGCTGTTTGATCAGGCCGTTGGCTTTCTTGTGTTGATTCTGGTGTGAGACAAACCCAAGGATGAGACCCTCAGAACCTGCGTTATCATCCGAGGTGGCCTAGATCCATGTAATGCGGACCACCCTGTATTGATTGGTCTCTGAAGCAGGAAGTTTCACATGTCGTGCGTGTGGCTTGACCCTCTTCCGGTGGGCAGGGATGAGACAATCAAAACCTGCGTTATCATCCGAGATGATGCGGTGCGGACCATGCATGTATTCGTATTGTCTGAGCCTGCATNTCATGTTGTCGCTGCTGTTTGATCAGGCCGTTGCCTTTGTTGTGTTGCTTCTGGTGTGAGACAAACTCAAGGATGAGACACTCAGAACCTGCGTTATCATCCGAGGTGGTCTAGATCCAGGTAATGCGGACCACCCTGTATTGATTGGTCTCTGAAGCAGGAAGTTTCGCATGTTGTGCGTGTGGCTTGACCCTCTTCCGGTGGGCAGGGATGTGACAATCAAAACCTGCGTTATCATCCGAGATGATGCGGTGCGGACCATGCATGTATTCGTATTGTCTGAGCCTGCATGGTGGACCTTCATGTTGGCCCTGCTGTCTGATCAGACCTTGTGTGAGAAAGTCAAGAGGATGTTGCTGCCGCGGTTTGTTACGACAGCCCCTATAGAGTGCATGACTTTTGCCATGTATTCGCATGCTTCGGGATGAGACAGTCAGCCAAAACATGCGTTATCATCCGGAGTGATGAAGTGCAGACTGTGCAGGTATTGGCGTCGTCTGAACCCAGATGTGAGTGTGGGTGTTGGTATATGTTGGTGTAGAGGCAAAAATTTGTTGTTTGCATCGTGTTTCTGGGCACACCTATCATATAGGACTCACAGTGACGTACCGCTACTATTGTATTGCTACTATGTGCTGACCAAGCCTGCTTCACTCACTAGTGCCCCCGATACCGGCTGCTTCCAAACCCAAAACCGGAGACTAACCGCGAACCCAAATATCAAATTTCTCAGTACTTGGATCCCAGCCACAACGACTGAGACGGAAGACAAACCATGATAGCCAGCAGCAGAGCGATCCTCAGAGTTTATAGCTGAAAAGCATAGCCGCGACTTCAATCAGCATTATCATCGCAGTCAGCGCTATACTGAGCGGACCTCAGCCGCATAACCCCCAGCATTAACCCTAATCGCTCAACCCTCCCCCTTTTCTGAGTCGCAAATGCTGTGGCCCATCACTCCGGCTTACCAGATCCCAGCCTCAGAAGTTTAGGGTTTAGGGCCACTTTGAAAATCTGAAGCCTACAGCCTACGGCTTAGGGCATGAGGTTAGGGTCGTCTTAGTGCTTCGGACGGCCCTCGTTTGGGCCCCAACATCTCCTCTGTTAAGGACCACAAGTGGAAAAAAGGTTTCCTGTACCCCCCAACAGCAGGTAACATAATGGCCCAAAACCTATAAATGGTCATTGTTCTACATGGGTGGTTGACCAAATTATTGTTCCTTTTTGGGTCCTTAATATAACAACGCACCTAACATTTAGGGTACCCCAAAACGGACCATAACTTTGGCAACTACCCCCATACTTTTGGGGTCCAGGTTAGGGCTAATCCGGCGGAGGTCAAGCTTGGAAAATTCGCCATGGACGGCCCGATCTGGAGGGGTATCACCGCAGATGCTAAGGTCCCAGGGCTTTACGGACTTCGGGTTACCACAGAGGTTGCTTCAAGGTTGAGGGCTTTCGGTAGTCAGGGTTTCTATACGGGCGAATGGGCTGCACGGACTTCATGGTTGTACAGGGCTTGTAAGGGTTTTTAAGGCTTTGTCGCGCGGTTTTAGGTCTTTAGTGCAGGAGGGTTTTAAAGATTTGGGGGGTTTGGTTTAGACATGGGTTCCGTTGGAAGTGCTGTCCCTAAACAAAAACGAGGGTCAAGACAACATTATTAACAGGTCATGCTGCCTGTAACGTTGACTGTAGCCCGTAGGTATCTTCTTCATCAGTCTCGGGATTTGTCAACCGCAACTCTGGAAAAACCCTGTTTAAACACCTTAATGGAGGGGGTTCTGTCAAGGCCGCCCTTTTCCTAACTGCCCAAGGGGCCTCAGTCGGATGGGGGGGATGATCCTGAATACTCAAACATCATGAGGGCCTTACGGTTTGGGGATTTAGGGGTTTAGGTGTAAGGGAGTAGGGGTATAGGAGTTTGGGGTTTAGGGGTTTAGGGGTTTGGGTTTAGGGGGTTTGAGGTTTAGGCTTTTTGGGGGTTTTGGGTGTGGCCATGCCCGTCAGGACTTGATTCAGAATCTATTGGTCCGGGACCCTGCGCAGCGCATCACGGCGGCGCAGGCGGGAAGCCGACCTCAATCCATTCTTGAAGCACTCGTAGGGTTTATGTGGGTGGTTGTCAAAATTATGGTCCCTTTTTGGGTACCCTAAATAATAGGTGCCGTATTATAATAATGAGCCAAAAAGGGACCCTAATTTTGACAACTACCCCATGTATTAACGGCTAAGGGCCATACCATCTACCCCCCAAATGGATGGGTTTAGACTACGGCTATAATATGAGGCGTATTATCTACCCCCAAGCTTTGCAACCCTGCGCCCTCTACCCTTAAACCCAGCGTCCCCAAAGATCCTCGGCCAGAAGCCCTATATGGGAGTTTCCCAAAATTAGGGGTACCTTATTTTGGGGGTCCTTACAATAAGGATCCTGCTATTTAGCGTACTATATGTGGGTCCCCCTATTTTCGGAAACGCCCATATCGCAGGGCTTTTGTGATGGGCTTTGCCTGCCATACTGTTGATGGACAAAATACCCTAAAAAGGTAGGTTCTTCAGGGTTAAGGTATTCCTTATAATGGGTAATGCAGGATTTTGTCCATCAACAGTAGGAAGCTGAGCTCCTCCGGTGCCCTCTTCATGGTGTGAGGCCCCCTGAATCTGAAGGCTTCTTCCCGGAGCCCAAGCTCTTGAGGATGGTAGGTTCTGACCCCATACCTACCCAGAGATCCCAATACCCCTTAATTAAGGAATATACCTTAAATCATAATATTAAGGCCTCTATAATTTAAGGTATATTCCTTAATTAAGGTGTATTGGGTTCTCTGGGTACCAGGACCCCCTAAGTACCCTTTAAAGGGCTAAAATATTTCTCATTAAGAAGACATTTGGGACTGCAATAAGGGGTAGTTGGGGGGTCTAGGTAGACCCTCAAAAGTAGGTAAAATAATGGCCCAAACCCTATAAAAGGCCATTATTCTACATACTTTTGGGGTTCAGGTAATTACATTGGGATTAGCAGCTGTCGTCTGAGATTAGTCTGTGGGTGTGCGCTTGGATGTGTTTTTTGAAGGGTTTATCCAAACGCAGGTTGTTTAGTCTGTTGTCACAGGGACAATCTGAAGGTCCAACCTCCTTAAACCCCTGAACCCTTGACCACAAGTAGCAGAATAGGTAGCCTTTAATCCTTGGGGGGGGGGGTACTAGAACCGGGGCCTATAAGGGTTCTAGAAAGGTTCTTAGTAGTAGGGCAGGTGAGCTTTAAAGTTTTTTGGGGGTACCATCATCCCTACAAGATCTCAAAAGTTCACCTGTACTTCGCCTAGGATACAAAACCCTAGAAAACAAACTCGCAAACCCTTAAACCTTAAACCTACTGGGAGTTTCCGAGAATAGAGTACCCTAAATAGTAGGATCCTTATTAAAGGGACCCCCAAATAAGGTACCCGAATTTTCGGAAACTCCCACTGGAGAACTCTGAGGCTCTGAGACATGTGTGGATCGCGCGATTGGCTCCCAATGCCTTCGTCATTGACGGACGGTCACCTGGCGTTCTTGGCACCCGGATCCGGGAAGCGGAATCCCCAAATCCGAAAACCCGAATCCCCAAATCCTGAACCCTCTATCTCTCCGGAACAAATACTGGTAGTTCTCTAAATCAGGCTCCCTTTTCCGGAACCCAACAGAAGGCGGCACCGTCATAACAAAGTACCTTAACAGGGACCCGAATTTGGAGAACTACCCATATACAGAAATGTGGCTCGGATCCTTGGCTGGGTTTAGGGTTTAGAGTTTGGCTAGATCCGAAGCGCTGTGAGTTCTCGATTCCATAGGCCCTAACCCAAAGGGTTCAAGTACCATTATAGTGGGTACTTAGCACCCTAAAGTGTGTACTATACGGTTACTTGGGCCCTTTGGGTAAGCCCAAAAACCCAGGCTTAGTTTTAGACTCCGCACTCGAAACTCTGACTTGAACCCAGACCCCTGAGTAGCTGAGTAGGTAAACTGGGCTTTGGAGTACCATACTCTAATACTTTTTTCCTTACAGGAACCATTATGAAATAAAGGTTTATACTTTTTTCTCCCTGGTTACTTAAAGCCCAGTAACTCTTAAGCTTTTGGGTCTTATTTAAGGCTACTCAGCCCCTCAGACCCAGAATTCCCCCCGAAGCCTCATACCGTACGTACCTTACAGCGCTTGTGTGGATGCCTTTGTTTGCTCACAACGCGTCAGCAAGATCGAAGGTTACGCCTTTTGGATGAAGGTTTAGGAATAGCCCTGCACCCTGAACCTTAAAACCTAAACCCTATGTAAACCCCTAAACCCCTAAACCCTAAACCCTGACATCTAAAAAAACCCAAAATTCCAGGACTTTCAGGACTCCCCAAAGCGCTAAACACCCACCACCGTCGCCTTCGAGTTGGGTGATCAGCGGCCCAGAGTTTAGCAGTTTATAGGCCTTTGGGGTTTGTAGGGTTTAGAGGTTTAAAGTTTAGGATTTAGGCATTTATAGGGTTTAAAGTGTTTAGAGCGTTTAGAGGGTTTAGGGGTTTACAGGGTTTAGCTTGATTTAGCCTTCAGCCCAAACCCTCAACCCTAAACCGCTCAGGCGGGTGATCCAGAACCTGCGAGCCTTCGCTGCCCAGTCGCGTTTCAAGCAGGCAGCTTTGGCTGCCGCTCGGATGACGACTGGGTTTCAGGGGGTTCGGGGCTTAGGGTTGAGGGTTTAGGGTTAGGTTTGGGGCATAAGATGAAACTATGCCCATGTCCCATCTGCCTTATGCATCGCACAGACACGAACAGCTATCGGTCACATGAGGCATATAGTTTGAGTGGAACCTCGTGAAGACAGAGGCGAAACAATGCTGGGGGGTAGGCTTTCCGGGGCACAGGGTCTGGGTTTTGTAGCTGAGGATTTTGTAAGTAGCTGTTGGGATTTCGGGGATGTTGAGGTTTGTGGCTTCGAATTTATACTTCCGGTTAATTCGCCACTCGGCTGAGAAGCTGATTTGTCTGACCACACAGCGCCTGTGTACATCTAAAATCATCTAAACGCTTCAGCCCGCAAAAATGAAACCCGAGACAGTCTTGAGTCTCAAGTCTTTAGCCTTCGACCGCACATCGATTGAACGCTAATCCCTCTAAGCCCTAACCCACAGGGTCCAAAGGTACTGTTATGGGAATACCTTCCCAACTCTTAATAGTAATTCCCAATATCGGGACCCTACATTCTACTATAGAGGTACTTAGGACCCTTTGGGTAAGCCCATTCTTCAAGGTGGTGGCGACACAGCTGAGTTCTAGCGAGATGAAGCAGCTGCGACAGGCGTTCACTGCAATCGACACTTGAGAGACACAGTGTACATGGAGGTTCATGGGTTGTTATAAGTGGGTTATAAGTAGGGTACAGGGTACTAAAGAGAAAAAAAAAATATATATATATATGAGCCCGATACCTTTAGGGTCTATTTAGCTAGCCTGATATATATACAATATAAATTGCCTAGCTAAATCCGATACACGTAGTACACAGTACGCAGACATTACACTGGAAAGTTTGGGATAGGGCTAGAGATGTAATTTAGTACAGAATTTATGTGGATGGCAGAATATAATCTTCTCAGTCAGCATGCATGCAAGATGCA